>JAWMRA010000020.1:7650043-7787582 GCA_035584735.1 Pseudotriccus pelzelni
TGGCTGGAATCGAACCCAGGCCTCAGCGGTGAAGGTCCTGCGATCTAACCACTAGGCCACCAGGGGCTCCCTATTTACCTGAGTAGTTGCTTTAAAAATGGTATTATTGAACATTAATTAGCTTACTGTTAACAAATGATTACCAGAATATTCACAATGTCACAAAATCCTAGGAGGAGTTGGTATTTAACTGCTGGTTACGTTTTCATGCCATGAAAATTCAAATTATATCAAAATGAAGAATGTGAGAACAGATTATTTTCCTTAAGATCAAGCTGCCATATTTTCATAGTTTCTTCTTGGATGAAAAAAATAGACACCCAGTCCAAGAGGCCATTGCAGGAGACATGGCAAATATTCAAATCACTTTTGGTTTTATATGAAATACATTTTAAAGATATTTTATCTTTTAATTACACATCTTGGACAGGTTGTAATGTAAATGAAAACTGGTAATATTTTAAATAAATCTTTGTATTATTGATTCCGTTGTCTTAGCATGTAGCCTTTGAGTAATGGCAGTGCTTGATGCTTCTAGACCACTTCAAACTGTGTTGATCTTCATAGAATGTGGAAGAATAGGGCCAGGAATTGGGTGTTTTGTGTGTTTTAAACATTCATAACCAGCCACAAGTAGGTAAAGGGTTAAGGGTTATGCTACTGGTCTGAAAGATGTACTTAATTCTGTCTCATTACAATCACAGCAGTCAGAATGAAACTTGTCCTGCTTGTTTTTTTCCTCTAATGGTGCCTTTAGATAAGCTTTCTTCTTTTACTTAATTATACCATTTCATTATATATTGCACTTGTGAGTGAGAGGTCTGGATAATAAACAATCATAGTGGGAATAGATGTAGGCCCCACAAAAATTAACTGGGTAAATTGAAAAAAAAATCCCTTAATACCATTTTCAAGAAAATTACATTTTATCGACCATTCCTATAAAAAGATAGTGAAGTGATTTCATGTATATTTGCAAGCGCATCCTTGTTTTTTCCAACCAGGTTTGTAATCTCTAGAATAATCTCCAGATAATCTTTGGAGTGAAACCTAAACCACAGAATACAAGAAAGTTACCCTTCTGTTCTTATCCTTTCTGGAGAAAGACCAGCATCTGAGCATCTTTAATGCTTATTAATAGGAATAAATATTAAAGATAATTTTCACCTTCATGTCCTGACTGCGGTGGAGAAAGGTCAGAGCTGAGCTGCAGAGCTGACACTGCATATTACACTATTAGGCTGTAAACAACTGTATACAGGTTTACTTGAAAATTGGAGCATTTAGTTCACTGCTTGAAGGAAAAAAAATACAGTGTCAGTATATAAAAGGAGACATCAGGTAGCAATTTCTTTGTTCTTTCTTATTTTATTACTGGATGTACTTCCCCGGTTTTCAAATAGCAGTAGAAAGACCTATAGGTAGAAAAACACTGACATCATGTGCCTTCCAGGTTACACCTAAATATTTGGGAACAAGATGAAAGGTTCAAAGAGGGAACCTCATTGATTTTCCACAGTTAACTTCAGTTAAAATGAAGGTACCCTGTAGAGAGAAAAGCTCACCTGACATCTAAGAGCCATTTCTTCCTAGAATTAAAATATGCCCTGGTCTTATTAAAGTACTTTTGGCTAATGAAAACTACTACTAAAGAGTTTCAGACAAAGAACTGGACTAGATATGCTGTGTGATGGTGTGTAGCATCGTTTCCTATACTTGCCAGAAATAAATGAAAAAATTGAAATAAACACTCAATAACCTTGTCACCTTCTAGAAGATGTTTAAAGCAAACTCTCTGCCAAATTTTCTTGCAGAATTTGTGCAGCCGATGCAATAGCACTGGTTTCAGCAATGGTGAAGTGCTATTGTTGTCTGAATCATCGAAATTGCTTTGCAGGGTTGGTAGGAAAAATACTGATTAAGCCCTTACTGCATTTCGGTCTTGGAATTGCTCTTATTGTTGGTATTAACAGATACAACTGGTTGTACAAAAGTGTGGTGGAGTTTTTTAGTGTTATAGAAGTTTTGGACAAGATAAACTCTGGTCTCTGGGTAAGGACTTTGTTTAACACATCAATCGTGCCAGCTAGTCAAGAGGGAAAAAAATAATGATTTTTGGGTCCTCAGTAGAATTCATTTTCAAATTACAGATGGCTTTAGATGTGCTTAGAGGGTTGGTTTTATTCTCTAATGATTAAATTGTATCAGGACACACAGGAAAGTCACTTATTTAAAGTGATGTCTCTTGAGCCACAAGGTAACAGAAAAATAGGAGATGGAATGAGTTGAACTGCATGGCAATCTAACCAATCTAACTGCTGGTTCACCAAATGGCTACTAAACTAGAATCATCTCACTTGGTACTGAAAGAAAGCAGTTATATTTATTAAAAAAAATATCATGACATAATTTTGTTTAAGCATTACCCTGTCTGCTGAGGAAGAGCAGCGGGCATTGAGAAGAAAGATTACTGTTAAAATTGTGACAAAGAGGCAGACATATGAATGGTAAAGCACCAGAACTGAAACCTCTGTGTTATGGAAATTCTGCAGGATGTCACATTAATAGGTGAAGAGCAGAGTCCAACTTAAATATTGTCTTTTTATCATTTCCAGGAGAGCAAAGGGTGGCAAATACAGCATCAGTGACCTATTCTGAGTATGGTCAGCAAAAGAACTTCTAAAATTTTTGACACAGAGTAACTGTAGCCTTGGAAATATCAACAACAGCTTGTGCTTTGATTTTTGCCTTGTGGACAGAGCAGCTAAAACATTTAGGTAATTGTCCTGTTCATGGCATAGGAAACAATTGTATGTTCCTTCCTTCCAACTTATGGAAGGTGAGGAATAGCTGCAAGTGTACTCAAAAAGTTACTTTGACCCCATTTAGTTGACTTGTACTGTCAAGTTCCAAGATTCCAGAGCTGACCTGCCAGTCAAATATTCTACACTAGATTTCATAGCTGGATTGATAAACTTGATTTGGCAAGTTCATTGCGCTCTTAACTTTAAGTGGTATTGTCACTGCCAGTTATTTAATTTGCTGGCCTCCTGTGAGATTCAATTTAATTATTTTACATTTCACATTTGCTGTCAAGGTCTTTTTGATGAAAAAGTTGTCTGAAAGGTGCAAATTTCAAATACTTCTGCATATTCTTATGAACAAGTCGCTGTATAAAATATGATCAAAATATGGTGCAGCCTTAGATTTCCCATCTTCTCTGCTTTTATTTTTCACCACTATATTTTCAAATTTTTCTGCTATAACAATCTATACTAGATTAGACTGTTAGATTATTATTCCTTAATATATGAAATATCCAGAATAGTAAGGGATTTTTTTGCATTTTAAAATACATATTAGCTCTTTGTGATAAAATTGTGATAATGCAGAGATGCTACACTCCCCATTGCCTCATTTTTCATGGTGATGCTTTCCTTAGTGCCATTTTAATCCCTGTGTTTACCTTCATGAGTAGCACCTTCAGGCATTTGCACATCTTTGAATCATCTTTACCTTTCCTTTGGTGTCTGTGGTTTGCCAAGTACTGGAAGAGTTATAACCTGCCATTCTAGAAGACAAACATTGTTTTGTATCTTCTTTCCCTCTGCCTTTTTCATCTCCCAGTTAATTGTCAGTAAACAAAGCTAAGTGTGAAGTTGCACAAAGCACTGAATGTGAGAGCACAGCTCCAGAAGAGGGACCCAGTACAGGCAGAGGGTGTTAAGAGTAATCAGCCTGACCATCCCCACTCATTCCTGCTTGTCACCTCCTGCAAGTGAAATACTGAGGAGTCTGACAAACCGAGGAGGAGGCACAGTGCCACCTGAACACACGGTCATAAGAAACCATGTCTGAGCAGCAAATATGTTTGCTGGATCCTGGATGGCAGAACATGGCCCCCCAAACAGCTGTCCACATTGAAGCTATGCATCAGTGGATGGGAGAATATGAAAATGCTAACCTAAGTCTGGGTTGGTTTAGAAAATGCTCATTTATTTGCGTAGAGACTTTGGCTGTTGCATTAATCGTGGTGATGTACAGAGAAACGTTACAGAGCTTCTGAGAACCATCTATTACTTATCAAACTGAGAAAAAAATAGCAGATCCAGTCAGAATAGGAACAGTTCCATTACTGCTGGGATTCCAGATAAGTATTGACTTTGCATATGCAAAGGCAGTGACCACAGCCATTTCAGAGGTGCCTCATTTCACTTCTCTAAAGGCACTTGAAGGTCACAAGGCAAAGCATCCTTTGGTCCTTCTATTGTGGCATCAAAGCAAGTCCAGTGCCTGCTTTCTAGTTCCAACACCCCTGCCCGTGGACAGGGACATCTTCTACTAGACCAGGTTGCTCTGGGCCCTATCCAGTGTGGCCTGGAACACTCCCAGGGATGGGGCATCCACAGCTTCTCTGGGCAACCTGTGCCAGGGCCTCACCCACCCTCACAATGAAGAATTTCTTCCTTATATCTAACTTAAACCTACCCTGTTACAGTTTAAAGCCATTCCCTCTTATCCTGTCCCTGCATGCCCTTTAAAAAGTCCATCTCCAACCTTCTTGTAGCCCCTTTAGAGAAGTACTTTCAGAAGGTAATTAATATCACCTTAAGATACAGTAACATACTTGACTTTGGAGGTCTTTCTCTCTTTCCCCTGTTCTGTGTTAACACAAAACCAGCTTAGACCAGGCTCCTAAATTTCAGAGGTTAAATTAGGTGACATGCAGCTTTAGGGAACTTACTATTCCATATGTATATCATCAATAATTTTTTGAGTTATAGTGTCCTGGGATCAACTGAAGAGCAATATTTACTTTTCCTGAGGTTACATCAGGGTTTTGCCATAACTTTTAAGTGTTCTGTGCTCCCTTGAGCATTCCCTTTTATTTAGGATTGCCCACTGTGCTGCTAATTGGACTATATTTCATTTGATTAGCTTATTCTTGTATGGACATATTGACATCAGCAACATTTGCTCTGCTATTCAGATTTACATAATGATCCATGCATGAGATTCGTAAGGTTTTTATGCAATAATAAGCTACGTATTTCCATAATTATGTCATAAGCAATTCTGCCATGAGTAGTGTCAGTAAAGTCAAATAGGAATGTCATTACAGCCATAAAACATGAGAAAAACACTTGTTTGCAATAATATTGGTAATGACCTTACAGCTTCTGGTGCCCCAAGTGAAAGTAAGTTATTGCAAACTACATAGTTCTATGTGTGGGTGTAAGTGGGTTTATTGAAGTGAAAATTTTTGACTGCCACTCTTCCATAGATACAGTTGCAAAAAGGGTTCATCCTTTTGTTGATGTTATAGAAACATTTGTAAAAAATTGGAGGAAGCTGGATGTTTCTGTGACAGATTTCAGCCAGCCCAGATCAGTGTCTTGAACAGTGAGGAAGATGGGATGAAAAGCCAATTTTGAAAGTGATTTTTTTTTTTCCAGCTGAATCTGCTCTCTCTATCTGATACATGAAACATTCCCTGTATCCCTTTCTTCCCCCACTTTTGCACCCCGGGCTGCTTTATGGAAGGCCAGATAGAGGACGGTGTTTGAATTCTTTGGTAGAGAGCCATTTGTAATTTAAGAAGTTATACAGGTCTTACTGCCGAGCTTGTATGTGGTTTTTCTTTCCTTGGATTACAAGAGTGCTCTCTTCTTTAGCTCAAAGTTTGGCCTATGTGAATGTCAATTTAACTCTATTTTTTACGTTTTGGTTTTTTTAAAACCTTTGTTATAAAGTCCAGCAAGAGATTGGTGATAAGTGAAGTATGAAAATTATGTACAGATTTTTAAAAATAGAAATGTGGAAGCTCTGCCAGCAGTCAACAATTTTTGAAGAGTGAAGCTGAAGGGAATTTTTTAATAAGAGTTAAATGAATAATCAGATGACCTGCACATCTGAGTGCTCCTTTCAGATGGGTAATGCAGTTTATTTTAAATATTGTTGCTGTATCGCATCATTGCCTGCACAAGTATGTTTTATGGTTTGTTTTAATTTTCCATAGCATTTTTAATTATACCTCAGTACTTCCTTTTGGTGTTTACCCAGAATAATAATTTGTAGTCATGAATCAGTAGTATTTGAAGGCCATTTTAAGATACTAAAATATTATATAATGCAACAATCTAGAAAATAATGTTTATCTTAATTGCTTGTCTTTGCTTACTTGGCTGTAAATCATTTCTCTGGTTTCGAATCCTTTACCGTATTTTCATGTTGAATATACCACTTTCCTTTAGCAAATGATCATTTGAATATTATAACAATGACATTGCCGGAATTGTTATAACAATAAACAAGTGTGATAGAACACACTAGTCTGGTGTTACTGAAAAATTCAGTTATGTTGATGCTGCTTGTGTAAAGAGATGTTCCTGTTCAAAGAATTAATAAGTCTGATCTTTATTATCAACCACTTTTAATTTATCCTAAACAAAGATATAATAATACAACATAATATAATGAAAAAAACAGGATAGTTCTCTTGAAATTGTAAGCAAGCATGGTTAGATATGTCTGTTGGACAATCATGAGGAATTAACAAGTCTGGATCTATTCAAATGGGCATTTAATCTGAACAGAAACCAAATGTTCATACAACTGATCATGTAGATTTTTATCATGCTATGACCATTTCTTGCTACATATGAAATTTGTTATACTCACCGAAAGAAAGCAATTCAGCCACACACTTGTCACTGACTGATTTTGCCCGTAAGGAACAAACTATGTATATAAAGAAATTACAAATTGAAACTAAGTGCACATTTCCCTCAATCTTTCAATAAAAGGTTTTTTGAACCAAGGGCACAGACTGCCTGACCAGTGAGCCGTGTGATAAAGCACAAACAGTGCAGGAAATGAAAACCCTAGGAGTAGCAGATGATGTGGGCAGGAGGCACAGGTATTTCACTCAATTCTATCTGGTTCACTCCCCAGGCTCTCAAAGAAAACTTAAACATTATTTACTCAACCATGTGCCAGTTAAAACCAATATCTCCAGACCATCTGTTCAGGAAGATGACCTCATGCAACTCTCTGCCCCAACATTACGTCAATGTAATTCTGACTAATCAATCTCTGCTTGATCATATTGTCTCACCTATAGAGAAGAAAAAGGCAGGCTTAGATTTAGCTGGATATTTCAGTGCTGTTTTGTGAAGCAGAGTAAGACCCTTAATTGTTATAAAGTAATTTGGCTCTCTTGGATGGTGGAAGCTTCTCTGATAAATGCCAGATGATGGAAGGGCTTGGACATGTACATTTAATACATCAAAAATATACACAAAATACATCAAAACTGTAATTTTACGGTCTTTCGCTATGAAATGTGTTCCTTTCCAGGACACTTTTCAGGGTTATCAGCATTGTTCGGTTCTCCAGGCTTTTCTCATATCTGTTTATTCTCATCCATATTAAATGATGTTGCTTTTACAGTAAAATATTTTGGTGCAGTAAAATGGCTGAAATACTTCTGAATAGTATTAGTTCATCCTTGTGAAGTGCATTTGCATGTCATGGACCTTATATGTTAAAATGGCTGTTGGTTATAACCAAAGAATCTGGCAAATAAATAAATCATGAAGCAGAAATCACAAAGTTCGGTGTGTCACTATAGGAGTTTCTGAATGAAAAAAAGTGCAAAGAGTGAGCAAAGATCTTTTCAAATTCAGTGTGTGATTGCTTGGGTTTCCAGGAGTTTAGCACCACATTGGATGCCTGATGAACACCTAGAACTGAGCTAGGAGTTTGATCAATTCTACTTCACCTATTCAAGTTAGTGTTGGGTATTTAATCTGTGTGTGTACTCAGTATCCAAACTGATGGGAACATAGTTGTTAATTTGCCTTTTCTCCATACTTGCTATTCTTCTTGTTTAGTCAGATCTAGTTTACACGTGCTTCCCTTAATCTTACTTCAGGATTTGGTTCAATGTTCCCCTCGAAGTGTTGTGAAAGCCTGGTTAAACATTCTAGCACTGAACGTGGTTTTACAGGGCATTTTCACATGTCCCTGTCACTTCTGTTTATTCATTCACACCTTTGCTCCTTTCTGATATAGTCCCTGTTTGTTGCCAGGCAACTATGGCTGTATTATGCAGGTTCTGCAGAACACCCAGAACTAAATTGCAGTGCACTGTAAAGCAATAACTGATGGTAGGCTGTACTTTTTTCTTAATCCCCCCATACCTTTGTTTGCTGACTGTTTTAAATTAAGTGGTGTTCATCTGAGGGTTGAAAACTTTCCAGATATGCAGTCAACAGAAAAAGAAGATTGATCAGGAACACAATGAATCGTGGAAAACAATTGAAAGGCATATTTATTTTTATTTCCTGAATCTTCTAAAATACCTTCAGGGTGTGCCATGGTTCTTTTGAGGCGTCGCTGTTGTGATGGGTGTTTCTGTGCTTCCCATCTTTAGCACGTTACATCAGATTGTTAGTGAGTATCAGCACTACCTAGAAGCAGGCAGAGATACGAGAGGATTGAATAATCTCTTTTTATTTACGTTGTTGAAAAACTCCCAGGCACAAAAAGGTTGTGTATGTGTTTTTATAGCACAGTGATATGTGAAACTGATGGCTAATGCTGTTCTATCCATTAGAGCTATAAACTTCTTTAATGAATCTGGACAGGGGTTTGCAGGAAAAACATTTTGTATAATATCTTGGAAAGTCTTTCTAAAAAGACAAATAAGGAAGGAAATTTACAGTTGCTGTCAATGAATACATGTCTAATGCTGAGGAGGATAAATCTCACACAAGGGAATTAATTTACATACTATTAAAGTTGACATGTTAATATCAAAGCATTAAAATATGTAAATAGCATAAGCATGCACAAAATCCTAATTACTGCTTTACATTATCAACTCATTTACTCTTTATGATAGTTTGACTATTCAGCTGTATCAGCAAGCAATTATAAAAATCTACTACAGCTTGATGGTAATGCATTTCTGAGTATTTCCTTTTCTTCCAAAAAGCATTCTTCCAGTCCTGCAAGAGAACAACGTGGAAAATGCTCATATTGCTGAGTGTCCTTTTTACATGAAGAACATATGCTTTGAGTTTCTAGCGCTTCAGTGGTCTTTCTTTTATCCTGCTTACCAAAAAAGGCAGATTTATATGCAGGCTAATGAGAACTGACGTTTCTTATGCTATCTGCTACAGTTACGGTGCAAATTTAATCCATTGCAGGTGTTATATCATTACAAAATAGGCTAGAGGCATATAAGCATTGAGGAAAGACTTAACAGCTATTATCATAGAAAAAGATGCTTCATTTTATAAAGCATTGTACCTTTTCAGTCATAAAGTCTTTACAGCAGGGAAGAAATTTGTCAAAAAATCTCTACTGCCAACATGTAATAAGACTGTCTCTTTTTTTCCTCCTGGTAACTTCAAACAGTTATTGAAATCAGACAGCAGTGATGTAATATTTCTTGATTTCACTAAAAAGTCTGTATTTTCATCATGTTTTATTAATCTAAAACAGTTGCTTTAAATTAAATGGAAATTTCTTTGGGGATGTAATACTGCTATTGTGATGAGTCTCTTAATTTATGTGAAGAAACATTTCATGTCACAGCAACTTGAGATATACCAGATTCTGTTATGTCAGGGTTTTTAGAAAAAAATGAAATCATGGAATTACAGCATGGCTTATGTTGGAAGGACCTTGAAAGATCACCCAGTTTCAAACCCCCTGCCACGGGCAGGGAGTCTTCCAGTTAACCTGGTTGGTCAAAGTCCCATCCAGCCTGGCCTGCAACACTTCCAAGGAAGGGTCATCCACAACCTTTCTGGGTACCCTGTTCTAGTGCCTCACCACCCACACAGTACAGAGTTTCTTCCTAAATCTGTTCGAAACCTACTCTCTGTCAGTTCAAAGCCATTCCCCCTTATCCTATCTCTCCAGGCTGTTGTAAAAAGTCCCTTTCCATGTTTCTTGTAGGCTCCCTTCAGGCACTGGAAGGCTGCAATTAGGTCATCCCAAGCCCTTTCTTTTCCAGGCTTAACAAACCTAATTCTCTCAGCCATTCCTCACAGCAGGGATGCCCCATCCATCTAAACGTCTTGGTGGCCTCCTCTGCACTTGCTCCAGGAGATTGAAGTTCTTCCTCCAGTTGCTACACTGTTTGTGTAGAAAATATTGCTGTTACAATCAGAGTTTAATATAAATCTTAAAAAACTGAGTTGAACCCTTAGCTTGAAAGATTTACTTCAAATTTAATTGGGAAATACATGGTTTTAAAAAGGATGCCCTGGAATTATTTTAAGTATTACTTCTTCATAGAGGGTTTCTGTAAGCTTGTCAGTTCTTTTTACTCTTGTGGGTAAATATGAAGAGAGTCAAACTGTGGAGCATTAGAACTGTAATCTGAGCCTATGCTGTTGCTGTGGAACTGATGTGACAAAGAGAATAAAGGAAGCTAAGAGATTGACAGAAACAACCTCTGTTAAAGAGGAAGCTAGAGACAAAAGGCTCACACAAAACTATTTTAAGCCAAGGGCAGATGACACAAGATTCAGGATTTAATGAGCCTTAAATGCCATAGAATGTGGCAGATGCACAGTTATAGCATAAATTCTGTACAGTTGCATTACCTACATTTTTTTTAGCTCTCAAAGCTCACACACACATAAATTTAGTCATAAGATGCTCAGAAATGAAGCCCAAACCATTTCCAGTTGTAGAGATCATCAGTTCCAGTTTAGATTTCGTTTTAACTGTGGCAGATTGAAGTTCAGTTTTCCTAACACCAGAGATCACTTCCAAGAAGTATCATTTTCCTTCCTGTCACTGGCAGGATACAGGGGAGGGTGACTCTCAAGTGGCCCCCAGCTGTGGCTGAGTCCCTGTGCACTGTGCAAGCATCCATCTCCATGCTGTGTCTTGGAAATTCGCTTTCCAGCCTGTGACTGCTTCTTGCCTTTGCTCTTCCTCACTTGCTGGCTTCCTATGCAGAGATTTTGATCAACTACAGTTTCCACTGATGTGTTATTTTGGTTTCTATGTATGTTTGTGTTAGGGCTGTGTTCAGGTCTCCAAGTAACAGTTATATGCCATTTTTGTGCTTGAGTGCCAGAGAGTTGAGACTGATTTAGACTGCTTGCTCTCAGTTTTGGTAGACCTTGCCTGCTGGTGCAGATGATGGAAAGAGACAAGTACTTATATTCATATCCCTGGAATGCAATCCTACCTTATGATCTCAGGTAACTGCCTCAATGGTTCTTCGAAATTTATCTTGTTTTGGAGACACCAAGATCCATCCTGTTTCTGACAGTGGTGCTCCAAACAAAGCTTATTTCTATTTTAGATCATCTGAAAATACTGACTTTGAGGTATATTATGTATTAGTGTAATGAATAATTTTTATCAACAGTAATTTTTCAAAGAATGCTATTTCAGTTGGATGGAATTCTCTGTTTGTCACTGCAGGCTGAATTTGATAATCCATTTCAGCTGCAATGAGAAAGAAAATGAAATTCAGAAATATTGAAAGCTTCTTGCAGTACTTTTAAAACCTTTTGATTTTAAATTTCAGAATTCCTGTTTCAATTCAAAATTGGTCCAATTTACAGAACAGGTGTAGGAAAATAATAATAATAATAAAAAAGCTACTTTACTTCAGGGCAAAGAGAAGGGTTCTGGTAATCAGAATTTATTTTCCACTTTGTGATTTCAACCACTAAGGCAAAATGTACATAATCTGCTCAGCTCCCTTATGCTTCTAATTTTTACATTTCGCCTTTAAGTAATACCCTGATCTTATCTAGTCTGAAATAGATATTGTACCCAAGCTAAATGACATATAAATAACAGTAATACTTAGGGTTCTGCTTTCACGAGCTGCAGACTGAGGGGTTCCTAATTACATCACACTAGCTTACAAAAATATCTTGCAGGACAGCCCGGCCTGGCAGTGCTGGAGGCAGCAGCTCTGTTGTCCCTGCTTAGCCTGCAGAATGGAGCTCTGGATGCTCCCAGGAGCCATATGGCAGCGTGTGCCTGGCAGGAGCCGTGAGGCTGGAGAAGGCCCAGTGCCAGCTGGCCTGGCCCTGCTGGAGTGAAGGACCACTGCTGGTCCTCCTGGCTCCGCTGCCTCGGTATCTCGTGTTCTCCTCTCACATGTGCTGCGTGGAGAAAATATTTGCCGTTCGTCGCTTTGCTCTGTCGCTGCATGTGCTACGGAGAGAGCAGGGTACGGCCCCTGGGTGTAGGCTGTTGGTAACAGAATTAATGGGGGCATTTTTCGTTCAGGATTAAATGAGAATTTTTCATATTGCACTTCAGGAGTGGAATAGAAGCTCATTAATAAAACCGGAAGAATGTGTGTATCAGGACCGGGAGTAATTACAAATATGTAGGAATCTATTTTAGGGGAAGTTATAACTTATTTGCTGTACCTTAAATACTATATAAATGTAGTGGTCTTCCACACAGGTCTCCTTTCACATTTCAGACCCTAACAAAAAACATGTGTGGCGGGGGGGGAATGAAGGGGGACAAAAAGTGATGATGAGGTTGAAGGATGGGTCATTTCATGCTCTAAATGCATGTTGCCAGGTCTGCATATATCAAAACCAGTGAAACATCAAGAATTAAATACCTGGGAAGAACAAAGTTGAAACATACTGGTCAGAATTCAGGAAGAGAAATGAGAAGTCCTTTATTCACTTACTTTAAAATGGGGAGCACAAAGGTTTCTCTACTGATAGTGTTTTTTCCCCCACCTTCCATCTTCTTTTATTCAAGAAACATACAGGAATAATGTGGATTTTTTATTCACACCTTTCTTCCCTCCCTTTTAAAACCCGCTCATGTTTTTAAATAGAAAGCTAGTTTCGCCTGCGTGCGCTTTGCCATTATTTTGTGAGGTCTTGTTCTGTAGCAGTATCCAGATGGAAAATATGTGACTTCTGTTTTAAACTAATACAAATGAGATGCTACCAAATAAAACAAAAGCTAGAAATTGTGGAAAAAGGGCAACTTGCAGTCTCTCCTGAACTCATGCAGTTATGAAAACAAGTGAATTATAAAGTTTGAATCTTTACTGAAATGACTTTAGCTTTTCTTACCTCAAAATCTCATATTAACAAGAACAAATTTACGTATAATTAGGCGTCTAAATAATAGATATATAGCAGAAGATATATGGACTAGAAGAATTGCCTAGGGAAGATGGCATTTCTCATGTAATCTTGTGTACATCTCATGTTCAACTCTTCTGTCACCCGTTCTGAACTAGATACCATTTATCTAACAGGGCAGTTTTGCCCGCTCGTTCTGTCCTACGTTATGACCATGAAATTCTGTACGTTTGTGGGATGGGATATCAGCTGAGTTTGTGGAAAGAGAAGGCAGGTCCCCTAACTTTTTCAGTGTTTGATATCTTCAAGGCACTTTGCTGATAGCAACTAATGAATTACTTGCTTTTGAGATTAAGTGGGAATTATTATTCATCTGCAATGAATACCGGACACAGAGAAATACGGAGCCAACTAAAGCCAGGCAATGATTCTGTGATACAACAAAGATTAAATTTGAAAGGTCTTTGTCTCCAGTTCTGTAAGAAACTTGTTCACGTTCTAAACTTCAACTATTTACGTATGTCCTTGCCTGTTCAGCAGGCCATGAAATCCTATACCTGTGAGCAGTGGGTATCTTATCATACTCACTGTCCGCTACTGAAAAAAAAATTTAAAAAATCGCTTCTGAGAGGAAGCCAAGGTAAAACCTTCAGAATTGTTGTACTGGATGTACTGGGAACAAATCCCCCCTGACGGTGCTTCTTTTTTTGACCTTGCTAAAACTTTTGCCTGCAACTCGGGAACAGGTGTGCTGTAAACTGCATTTTGGTTTTTATCTCACAGAATTTCTCTATGGACTTACTTGAATTGAGCTCAAAGTTTTGATCTGAGTCGATTGTTACACAGGTAAACGTAATTCAATGAAAAAGAACTTGATCTCTAGTAATAAATTAGCATCTTGTCTCCATATGAGTGGCTGAAGTATTGTACAAGTCAGTACATGGTATTTACAAAGAGAACATAAAAATAACTTCTTTACCACATAGCTAAATGGTCTCCAGCTATGTGTTTGTCTCCATGGCTGCGTTATTATTTTTTTTTGTTTGGGGTTTTTTTGCTTTTTTTTCCTTTTGTTTTTGGTAGAATAGTCCAGATTATTAAATTAATTGAAAATTAATAAAGAAACAAGAAATTTATTTCTAATCTCTAAACTACCAAACATATAATTGTTATTAATAAGTGTGCTTGTGTTCCAAGAAGGGAATTGAAATTGTAATGCTTAGTTCTGCCATGGCATACCTTGAGATTTTAAAGGCAATTCTCCATTGGCTTCCTGTTATTTGTTTAGTGATATTACCATGTGCTTGAGAAGACTGACAAACAAAGTGGGATTTTAATATTTGTATGACTTAGGCTTACTATGTGGTGTTTATCTTTTTAACATAAGCTCAAGATACTGAAAAATATGTTTGTGGCTGTTGTGATAGGAAGTCCTGCCAGAGCTCAGGTGTTGGCCATAGGATATTATCTACTCCCAAATGGCTGTTGACATTCATCTGTTGCCAAATATATATAAAAGTCTCTGCATGTATAAAAGCAGATTAGGTGATATCAACAAGGATGCAGATAACACATCACCAGGGGAAAGTACTACTAAAGTTAGGCAGGCTGAGTTACCATCTTCAATTGAGTTATTTATTCTCTGTTTGTCCTGCAGACAATTTGTCATTTATTAATACAGCAGATATGGGAGGAGTTGCCCACAGCATGCATGGGGTGGTACTATTGAGATGTACTTTGTACCTGAGTAAAACATGTGTTTAATAATATTTAACTGGACACATTCTCAGCTCAGTGTAAATCAATATGATTTTGTAATATTTAGTAGTCCAAGGGATCTGAGCTATTGTTCTTTGGTAGGTGAAAAAGTATGTAACACAACTTCACACTTTGATACACAGGTTTTTTTTTTTTCCTGAAAAAAGTAAAACATATTCCATAAGCATAACATTAAAAATTGTCTTTGTCTAGCAATCATCTCTGTGTAGTTAAAATTTGATGTAGAAATAACTAGGAAGAACTAGTTCAAATCCTTTAATAATTTTTTTCTTTTCTTTTTAAGTATGGTCTACCTTTGTATTTGAGAGATCTGTTCATACTTACAGGCTGCTCACAGACCTCCAATGAGCTTCTGTAATTTTGGACATTCAGTTGTATTATGCTTTCACTTATAATTTCTTTGAGAGGACTAGGCTAATTCTGTCTAAAATACATGTAATAAACCTGGGGAGAAAAATCAATGTAAAATATTGCATCCTGCTGTTTCATGTCTGTTTTCAGAGGCAGGAATCTTACCTTGATATATGAGATTCTTTTTTAGCTGAAACGTCAGAAGACTTTTAGGTCTGCCGGTGAAGCCAGCATGTGTAAGGACAAGCTGTACTCAGTTCCTAAAGCTAACTGAAACTCTTCAAAGTGGAATTTTAGAAATTTTATAAAAACTCACTGAAATATCATTTGAATGTATTTTCTCGCTTTGTTGTGAGTATAAAGCTTTTTGAAGATTTATAATCACAAAATCATCATGAGTGTTCATGACAATTCACACAGACATATTGTATGATGATTTTATCCTGTTCTAAATTACTTTCTCACACAACTCATCATTTATTTCAGCTCAAAGAGAAATAAATTACAGTTAATATCCTCTATCTAAAGTGGAGGATTTTTATGCCCCCAAGCAAAAGCTTTCTGAATCTTGAATTACATTGGTTCTCAAGAGCAGGATTTCTGATTTATTGATGGTATATCAATAGTACTAATTGTTTAATATGAGATACAAAAACCTGTTAAACTTGGCTTGTATATATAGACTATAAGTACTACACCTTTTTCTTAGTTAATGCAGTAAAAATGCCCAAATACCTTTTTTTTTTTTTTTTTTTTAAAAACCCTGGGGTCTGATTGCTCATAGTCTATACGTAGTTGGATTGTTTGATGCATAAGAATCAAACTGGATGGCCTTAGGAGCAAAGTCACCAGCTTCCCTCTTTCCCTCTGTGCTTCCATCCTGAGGCCGTTAAGTACAGGCCTGATTTTGTTTTTAACCCAGCATGGCAAAGGGTTTTCTGCTTCTTGGAACCTGCAGATATGTTTTCACCAGTTTAGAAATAGTCAGAAGCATCTGCTTTTGATTGTCTGTGACTTGAACTACATCTGAGAGTGGTCAGGTCTTTTTATAAACAAATCTTGGGTTTGTATGTGAGATTTAGTTTAACTGGGGCCATTGGTTGCTGTGCTGCTGAAAAACCAATGCTTTTTAAAACATTCATGCAGCAGCAACATTTAACTAAATGCAGTCAGATGTGATCATTGTTAACTTGCCTGTTTTGCCCTTGGTCTTAGAACAGCATTCTGAGTTTTCAATCATAAAAACTCAGCCTTTGCTACTGATACACGAACTCTTTTATGGTGAAAAGCCAATGTTCCTATGAAAGACTTTCATACTAATGGAACTGTGATGGATCCTGAGAAAATGTGTAATATGGTCTTTGAAATCTGCATCTGAATATTTACATTAAACATTATTATTTCTTGTCATATGATAGTAGACCAAATGAAGTTCATGGGTATGGACTGGGCCTATTATCTAAAAGTGCAAGTAACCCTTTTGTGACAGAAATTGTTATTTAGAATCACACAAGGAAAAAAAATCAAACTGCTTTTATTCACAATTTATCCTTGATGACTTTGTATATCTCTGTTGGGTGTTGTTTTTTCCTCAGTTTCAACAGGTCTTTGTTATTTGTAGATTTAGTTAGAATAGCCTTTCTGATCATAGATCCATATACAACTGAACAACTTGTAAATGGCTTAACTAAGAAATGATGAAGTAGGGAAAAAGCTTGGAAGTATAGAAGTAGTTGTGTTTTAATACTCTCTTGGCATACTGCCTGTTGACTTGTGCTACAAACAGCTTGCCAGGAGCTGAAGGTGCTGATCCTTTACTAATTTGTAGAAAAAAATTTTCGTACAACTCATCTCAAATTATTAGTAAAACAAGAAAAATTGTTAAGAGTTAAATAAGTCATGAGAAATTGTGTAACATAAACAAAGTTAGAAATCGTTAAAATTGTTAAAAGAGAAGAAAAGTGTTTTCTGTTGATTTACTGCAGAAACATGAACAGATGTGGTATTCCTAATGGCCTTCTGTAGAACATAAAAACTAAAATGCTTTTTGTCCTGACAATTTTTAAAGCACTGTGAACTGTGGTTAGGGATACCAAGAAGTAGATGAAAGAAGTTCAGCTTGAGGTGGTTTAGAGAACAATTCCAATACAACTGTGTGTACTGTCTTACATTATTTATTGTAAGACTTTACTGACTTGATTTGTTGATAATTATATCTCACTGTATTTGTGTTTATTCTTCCCCTAGAAAGAGTCATGTTCCCTTGCAACAATGAATGTTTAAACATACAGTATGATAAGGGCCAAGAAGTACATGATCTGGAGTATCTTAGGCAGAGTAACACTGAACAGACACAGGGATTGTGTCAGATAGGGCAGAGAGAATGTTTTGAGTCTCCTAAAATGCCCCAAGCCTCTGTTATAAGCCTTTGTCTTATGCCTGTGTGACTCAAGTTGCAGGACTTACCTCAGGAGCAAGAGTATGCACAAGTGAAAAGACCAGATGAAAGGCCTTCTTTAAACTAAGAAATCCCAGTGGCTACAATAATAAGAGGCAGAGTCACAGAATATTTAACTTGGTGCTCTCACTCAATATTCTGGAGGGCTAGGGCTTCAACATCCTGTTCCTGCTTTCTTTGTCTGGAACTGCTGCTATGACAGTGCTGATCATTAACCTTGTTTCAATTAAAAATGATCACCTCACCTCAGTGCAACTCAAAATGCATCTGCTAGCCCTCTCAACTAGGCAAGCACTTAATCATATTGCAACAATTTTGTTCTGAAAGACACTGAACTGGTCTGCTTTTCATATCTGTGGGCCTGAAACAGGACTACAGAAGTGTATTTTACACTTTGTCTGAAACACTTCCTGAATGCTCTGCTTGGGTCCCCTTGCTGGAAGGGTTTGGTTTTTGAAACAAAACACATTATTTCACATAGTTCAGTAACTTAAACAGAGCTTCTCTGACATCTGACTATGTGGACACTCAAGGTTGATAGTTTGTCCTTTCAACAGCATCTGACAGAGGTCATGTGTTACATTTTGTGTTTCTCTCTCTGGAGTTTCATTTTGTCTTAGGCTCCCCAAGTAAGGTAGGTGTTTGTGTGCAGACTATGCAGCAGAAACAAACTACTGCTCACTTTGGGAGTTTAAAATATATGCAGACATAGACAATAGCTGTAAAGACCTTAATAAGCATTTCATTGCCTGGGAAACCTTATTGCTCTGGAGAGTTTGGGGGCAAAATCCTCTGAGAGATCTGTTTCTGGCAGGCAGTTTGTGTCCAAAGGATGGAAGCTATATCTCCCAGCTCCACCTTTTCTCTAAGCCTGCTTTGACCTTGAATTATATCTTGCTGTCCCTTCTCCCTGCCTATCATCTCATTCCCCACTGATGTTTGGCATTGGCAACATGCCCTGACAGATAAGTCACAGATCTAAACAATGTCTTTTGCTTTAAAGGCCACCATCAAGATAGTCTGAAGATGTCTGTCTTGTGAACTAAAAAAATTCTACTTCCTGAGCCCTGAAGTGCCAAAGGACAGCAACTCAACCAGCTCTGCTACTTTTGTTGCCTCATAAAGGAAACTAAAAATTATGGGTGTGGGAATAGTTTTGTTGTATATCTTGCCTTATGAATTTCCTGAGACTTATTGTGATGTGGACCTGCCATTTTCTTTATTCTAGTTTTGGTTTTGGAATGAAGAGATGATTTCACAGGGTTGACTTTCAGTCCATGGACTGCTCTGGTCAGGAAGCAGCCACCCTTTCAGATGTGAATTTATGGTTTTGTGAGCATTTGTTAACTTTGGCTTGCAAGTTCTACCAGAACAATCCTTAGTTCAGACGCAGTTTTGTCAAAGTTTCATTAAGAGGAAAAAAAAAAGGGAAGAAAAAATAGAGAAGAAAGGCCTGGCTGGTGTCCTTACAATCACACAGTGTCGATAGCGGGGAGCAGCAGTTCAGTGGCAGTTTGGCAGCTGAACTGCAGAGCCTTGGTGAGGTGAGGCTGCCTTTGCTGAACTACAAAAGGCCAGTCTTAAAATTTATTTCTTCATATTCCAAAGCAAATTCTTTGTCTTCAGTGGTGTCCCAGGAATGTGTGCATTTGTTCACAAAGTATAGCCCTGGCACATTTACCTGGTTAGGGAATGGCTTTGAATGGAGTCACACAAAACTGAAACAGAATAATTTTCAATTTTATTTATTTGACACTGTGTGATATCACTGTAGTTGTT
Organism: Pseudotriccus pelzelni; assembly: GCA_035584735.1. Classification (NCBI taxonomy): domain Eukaryota; kingdom Metazoa; phylum Chordata; class Aves; order Passeriformes; family Tyrannidae; genus Pseudotriccus; species Pseudotriccus pelzelni. The sequence continues at coordinate 7,669,523 of JAWMRA010000020.1, forward strand.
CTTTCTATTCCTCTACTGCAATAAAACTGTAGACAGTACTCTCCAGGAAACTTTTATATATAGTGAAAGAGCTTTTATATTTTGAAGACTATAGTTCTCCACTAGGTGGTCTGACTGTTTAAAAGCAAACAGTTTAGAAAAGAGTTCAAATCAAACATTGAATACTGGCTAATGCCATTTTGATTCTGGGACAACTAGTCTCTGCAATTTAATTTGCTACATTGCACTGGGAAATATTTTATTAAAATTTATATCTATAATACAATTTTTTATGGTTATTATGCTGAACGTAATGGTAAATAAATTTCTTTACAGAACTTGAACAATAGGTATGTAGCTGGGTCTGAGCATAAAGTAAGTTTGCATGTCTTTTGCATGTTGTTAACAACTTCAGTCTTCTGAAGTTCTTACCTGACTGGCTGCTATGGAGAGAGACAGGATAGCAGCAGACCCAGAACACACACTTCTCCAGAGGTGGAGGGTACGGTTTCGTCCTGGTGTCAATGTGTTCACTGCAACTTGGCTCAGATGAAACGGGAGAGGAGAGGACTCTGTGTGTGTGAAATACTCAACCGATATATTTGGAGATGAAGTGATGAGAGAAAGAGTGAGTGCCTTGAAACTTAAAACAGCGAACGAGAGCTTAGGATTGATAATGCAGACTGATAACATACCTCCTGCAAGCATAGCATTGCAGCTGCTTTAACCAGAGCATGGCAAACCGAGCTGGAAAAAATCCTGGATCTAGAACAGTTCATTGCAGGGCACACCCCTCTCACTGGAAGGCTTGACTCCTGGGCACTGCCATTTGGAGATGCCAGATATGTCGTAAACACCTAGTAACTACAAGAGAAAAAAGAGAATTTTCCAAGAATATTTTCCCTTTGGTGGCATTTTACTTTGTCAGAATATCCATACTTCAAGTGGTAGTAGTAAATGTTAAAAATATTTATGTTGGAGCTATTCTGGTGGATGCCTTCACTGTCCTGAATTTTGCTAGATCAAATACATGAATATTTAATATTCCTAAATGTTTCTACAAAGCCTATAGCCACTTTCAGGGTAAAATTCGATTGCCTCTGGCTCTCACCAAAGAGCAGCTTTCTTTTGAAACAGCTATTCTTAGAAAACAGTGCTATAGAGCAGGGAGCAGTGGAATTGCACCGCATAATGTTAGGGCAATTTCTTTTTGCCTTTAGGTGATATGACCAGCTGACATTTCAGCACGAGGATCCTTCAGAGCAATACTGAGAATCTGATGTGACAGTGTCTCTGAATCAACCACTGAACTCAGAAAAGTGTTCATTGTATCTAAAACACATGTACTAGCCTCTCACGTAATCAAAGAGTTTTCTCTGGCTTGTTTCCACATGTAGTTGTCTCATTTTCTTGTCCCCATTTTTATTTTGACTGATGCATACTTAAAGGATCACACTTCCCATACACACACCACCCCCTGTGCCTGCACTTTGCAGGAGATGCCTCATGTGTTGCCATTTCTAGTTCCCCACCTCTTGTGTTTCAGTGAGATTGATTCTCTTGCCAGGAGTGTCAGCTGGGGGAATATTGGAAGTGCAGGAGAGCTAACAGCTCCTTGCTTCTGAGAGGGCAATAGCAGGAAATGTCAAAGTCTGTCCTCACCAGTTTGAATTAAAGCTGGATGGAATATTTGGCAAACGCATTAAAGACAGGGCAGAGCGTGTTGGAAACCTGCAATTTGGACAGTTACATCAGCAAAGGAAAGATCAAACGTGACTTTGTGAAGAAATGAATACGACAACCTGAGTTACACGGCTTTGTTGACTCCCCATAAAATAAAAATAAGGGATTTTTTTGTTTGTTTTTGTTTGTTCTGTTTTGTTTTCTGAAAATGTGCTTCACTAATCTTCTTGAAAACTGATAATGAGAGGATATCTTTATACAGATATCTAAGATATATGAAACCTTTATATAGATATCTAAGACATAAAATAGGCATCTTGAGGGTGCTAAATGCCAAAATTTCAATGCTGGAATTGAGATAAGTAATTTCTCCAAAAGAAAAACTTGTCCTATTTCTAGCTTGAGTGCACAGTTTGTTATTTCCAAGTTCCTCTTTGCTTCATTCAAGAAACTTGATGGCATCACCTGCTTTCCCAGAGCACATAACATCATTTCTGACTGGTGCAAGGCAGAAAAGATGCAAACCCATGGAAGTTACTAAAAAACATGGATTTTTTTTTTCTGTGGTTTGACAATCTGTATTCTGGTAAACACTGCAGTGTCTGGGTGAGAAAAGGACCCTTCAGTAAGTGGAGATGGTTTCCCTTTTCTTCGATGAAAAGCAGTGACTGTGCAAGATGTGTACACCAGGATAGCACACCGGTGACTTCAAGTGACGATCTCTGTAGGAGAACTTCAAACTGCCACAACCTTCTATTCAGCTCCAAATGGGTCACTGCTTCCCTTTGATTACAGTGTTCTCCATTTTACATCTTAAATAATTTATGGCTTATTTATGTGTTGCATTGTACTACAGCCGTAGCTTTCTGACCTCTAAGGTAGATGTTGCTGCTTTTTGTAGAACCAAAGTCTGAAAGTCATAAATGATCACTGGCTGTAACAATCCTTTACTGTACAGATGTTTTACAATAAAGCAAGGGGACAGGGCATTCTGTAAATTTAATGGCACATCACTTAAAACATCGTATAATTACAAGGTGTAAGTCAGAATAAAAATTATACCTTTGCAGGTTAAGTAAAGAATTAGTAATAAAATTGTAACAGACATACATTATACAGCATGGGGTTCATAATGAGTAATTGCTAGGTTATTAGTGCTTAACAGATTAAGGGTGCTTCCATTTATTACTGTGCTCCACTAAGGATGAACGTTAATTTTTTTTCAAAGCAAATTCACTGGAAACAGACAGTTTAAAATTTATGCTTGTAATGATTGCTACATGGTCCATTAAGACCACCTCTAAGTGAGCTTAATTTGTAGCAGATAAATGTACATGTCTACATATTTTTCAACGTAGTTTATGGTGCATCCTGCACAGCTGTGCCCAACTGATTAAATCCTCACAAAATTTAAATAGGAAACCCATTACATAGACAGTATTATATCCATTTATCATACACGCATTTTCAATTTAACTCTCTAAGCTTTTGTGCAGGATATTTTCACTGTTTCATTAAATATGTATAGCAAGGCCATTTTCTCCTCTGGTTTGTTTTGTGCTTATGTTTTCTGGGTTTATTTGGATCCTACTTTTCAGTTCTATCATTGAATAATTAAGAACTTCAGCAAAGTGAACGTCATCTACAACAATTATCTCAGTAATGATCCTAGATATGACAGTCACTTAAAATTCTACATCTAGAGAGCTCCTACCCAGGGAAAAGAAGCAGGACTATAACCACTATGTAAGGAAGGGTGATTAGCACTAATGCCCTAATTTGCCTTTTTGAATGGATACTGGAGCCTGGATTTTCTGGACAGATAGACATGCTAGAAGCTGAGAAATATTGGGATTACAGATATTTCTTTTCTTCAGCATTTCCCACTGGTTAGCTCTGGCCATCTCCTAGAATCCCATTCTGAACTGTCTAGATTTATCTTTGCTTTAAGTGCTGTGAGTCTCATATAAACCATAGTTCTGGCTTCTAGAAATAGGAATGGAAACATTTGTCCAATTTTAGAGATGAAAATTTAGCTGCTCTGAATTATTATCTGAAATCCCTCTAATTGTCATTAACCATAGGATAAGTTAAAGCTTTTAACTTGGCTTGCCCTGAGCCCTGTGCAAAACAGATGGTATGAATTCCCTGTCAGCCTAATACTGCTCTACTTGATCCAGCATTGTAGACTTTTATGTGGATCTGGAAAAAGTCTTGATCATCATATTCTGTGGTCTGCTGGGGCAAACCTCTGCAACAGTGCATGGGTTTACTGAACTCTGTAGAGCCTGCACTAACAGAACACTGCAAAATAAGGGCCAACTTTTGTTTAAAATGTAGGAACAGCTTTGTTTATCTTAGAGTAACAGTAGGGAAACAAGATTTTAAAAGAATAAAAATAAATATTTCTTGTTCATTCATTTGTGCGTTCCCTCAATTAAATCTGCCAAAGGCAGATGCTATCCTCTCCTACACGCTGAAAAAACAGAGCTACAAGGAAGGGCTGACCTCCAAAATCTTTAAAAATTGAAAATTTACTGTGAAAAGAAATGGCTGTTTAAATACGACTTCTCTGGTAGCTGGCTCGGTTTTCTTGATGCCTCTATAAAATTAAATCATGTGGCCATTTTTTTAGCAAACCATGGATATTTTAGAGAGAAATTAAAAGGATTTTGGTAATTTTGCTTTCTCAGTGGTGCAACTATTGACAATGATTTATTACCACCTTCTTTTTATCTACCTTCAAAGCCACTGTGTCCTTAACTGATTTTTTTTCCCCCAAGGTTGACAGTATCAGTCCATATTCCACAGAAACACCAAAACTGATAGAGGATGAATTAGTTAAAAAACCTTTCAGATGACAAGTAGATAGTGTATATCCCTGTATTCTGAAATGTGTTACAGTATATTTAGAATTTTGATTATATACTAATTATAGGAAATGATTAATTTTTTCTGATTAAGATGAAAATTCTGTCGTAACACTTTGCCAACTTGCATGATTTTTTCATAGGATTTTGGTGTGGGCTAGATGATGTTTTTCAGAGCTTTTCACACATTTGCTCTGGTTAAGGCCCTTGACTTAACTTCTTACTTCCTTTTTTTTTTTCCTTTTAAAAAGTCAAATAAGGGAAGGAAATAGGATTCTCAGCTATGAACCCTCAGACAGCGCACCTCTGATCTAAATATCAGCTTCAGGATTAATACAAGGAAAGCGAAGAACATTTAGAGCTACATCATCTCTGGAATGTAGAGGGGAATGGACTTCCCAAGTCTTGGAGAGAGAGTCGAAATGTCTTAGGATTTTAAGGGAAAGGAAAATGTCCTTCATGTGAGGTGCAGAAGCAAATGCTGATAAAATGATGAGTAATTGTTTTATTATTGTAAATACTCAGGTGCTCTGGTGGCAGTTCCCACACCTCAAATCAGTGCTGCTGCCTCATTGTGGAGTCTACAAAGACTTGGGGAACCAAATGCCTGTTGTAAAATAGGAAAGTGTATGTTTAAATAAGCTCTATCAATGTGATAGTGTAGATTTAATTACTGTCTTAGATTAGATAAATACTTAGGAACAGAGACAGTCAACCCATGGAAAAAATGTCCTAGATATTCATTTCTGTTTAAGCATCACAGAGAAGAAGAGTCTGGCTGAGCTGGACAGTTCTTGAACAAGCCATAGGCGAGGTCAGAGTTCGGAAAGACCTCTGTGAGGATCTGAATGTTAGGGCTGTGTCCCAGTTCGTTCACAGACATCTGTTTCAGGGTTCATTTTTTAAACAAGAATGGCTTGTAAAGTGCTGTCTCCGTGGTCTGGAAAGTAAGTGGGTTCTTAAAAATATGAAAACAAGTTTCTGTCATCACAGGTGTGAAAATAACCTTGCAAGTGCATGTGATATTATTTCGAGATTTCAGGGAGAGAATGTTTCAATGGATAAAGAATTATGAGTAATGAGGTGCTTGCAGGTAAAGCCCTTTGATCGTATAAACTTGCTCATTGTTTGGTTTTCTTTCAAAAGTGAGAAACTGTTCACTAAGAGTATTAGAAGCTGTCCAGGAGCTGAGGACAGTTTGTTTCCTGGAAACACAGAACTATGTCTTTCAGTTATACATGAGTTTTTTGGAGCCTTGTCTGTGAGATTCCAGTGTGTATATAAATATATACTCATTCACTTCATCTGTATAAAAAAGGTATTTGTGCTTGTGATGAAACTGTTCTTTATGTGGTTAATGGATAAACATTTCAACAGAAGTGTTTATTTAAAAAGGCATAACAGTGCAAATGTATGAACCTGAGGAGGTTTGTGTCACAATCTGTTATCTTGAAACCTTACCAAGACAAACTTACTTCAGGGGAGTCTGTTTTATTTTGCTCCTGGCAGCAAAATGATTAGTTGCAGAATAATCTTATCGAGAGCTGGTTGCTGATTTAAAAAAAAAAAAATAGGCTGCTCCCTGTGTCAGACTTGCAGAGGAACCTTCCTCACATGTTTTAATTTCTGAGGAATAGCTGTTGCATTAGTACATTGTTGCTAAATAATCATTACAGTTGAAATTATTCATTTAGCTAATTATAGGTATCTAAGAATTTGTCAGCTCTTCAGTCTGAGGTTAACTTTTTTTGTGATAAATAGATGTATGAAAGAGGCAAACCAGCTACCTATCAGAAAATAGAGGACTGTATAATAATTTCTGAAATATTTCCAGAGCAATGGAAGAATAATTGGTAATTGGTTTACTAGAAGGAAAACAACCTTTACTGGGGATTTTGAAAGCAATAACATTTTGGATCCAAATGATATTAAATACTTAAACATTTCAATCCTTGGGTGCTTGCCTGAACTGTGGCCCCTATTCCATCTTAGCTCAATCTCCACAGTTTAAATAAATTTATCAAAGTATGGCCAATTCAGAATGCAGTTTAAGGTGAGGCTACAGTCCCAGCAGAGTCACAGGGAGGATCTTGCCTTAGAGCTGAGCTAAATATTTCAAGCAAATTCAGTGAACAAAACAAAATTTATATATCAATTAAAACCAAAATAGAAAATATTTTCTGCGTGAGAAAGGGACAAATACAGTTAACAGTAGTTCTTAGCGTTTTTTCTTTAACTGAGATATTTTTCATCCTCCAAATGATTGCCAATTAAAATATGTTCATGACAGAAGCTGACCTTCTTGAAAATACATTTCGTCCTCAGAAGAAGGTTTGATTATTTTATAGTTACCACAGCACACATAAAATACCTTGGAAAACAGAATTAATCACATTTAATTAAGCATTTTTTCAATTGACTTGCAGTCAAATTGGAAAAGATTTTCACAATTTAACAAAAAAAAGTCTTCAAACTGTAGAGATATTTAAATATTTCATCACTGCTATAGAGAAGCTTTGTGAAGCTGTAATTAGGACTATTAGGGTTTTGGTGCCTTTGCTGTGCTTTGTAGTGTATGAGAATGTTTGTGGTTTAACTCATACTGCTTTAACTGATTGTGTCATAGGCTGTGTTCTTTGTGCTCCCCGATGTGTCACATATTTCTTCTGCTCTTTTTCTTTTCCTTTTGAAGCGTATTGTGGTTTTCCTAAGCCGTAACATAACAGCCAAAACATTTCAAGTACTGCTCACATATGGAGGAAATATGAAATGTTTTCCCATAACTCTGTAGTGTGATGTTAAGCAGATTTAGCACAGATTTGATACAAACATAATAAAAACAAGTTCCTCTAACTTCAAGTTTCTTTAGAACATATATTATTCTTATTTAGCTTGAAAACTGAAAACAACCACCATTTTTCTCTGTATTGCTAAACTGTTATTTCCCATTTGTTTCTAAATCCTTGTTTAGAAGCCCTTTCTTTGGTTTGTTTTGGGTTTTGTTTGTTTGTTCATTTTTGATTTTATGAAATTTTAGTGATTGTCTCTGATTTATTTCTTTCTGAATCCTTGCCTCAGACTGTATGTGTTTGCAAGGGCTAGCGAGCTGCTGGCTTGGATACCCCAGTCTGGTTTTTAGGGGCTCTATACCATTCTGTACCAACGATTTTGCCCTCTGTTTTGGCTGTGCACAAAAAGCACAATGCAGAAATTACTTTAGATGTGCAGTGTGCACAAACACAATGCATAAACAGGGCTGAAGAAGGTGATCCATAATATCCTGCTTGCTGAGCAGGGAGCTGTCTAGCTGGGAACAATTTTGTGATGTTGCCGTGCTCTGGAGAATAAGTTTCTCTTTCCTTACAAGTTCTTGGGTCACGAGCAAATGCACAGAGATAGTGATTATCTGTGCAAAAGAAAGCAGGAGGGAGGAGAATGAAATGCTGGCTGGGTTGTAGTAGAAGAAAAGTGCTCACAGGTCCTAAACTTGTAAATTATTTACATTTGGACAGAAAAAATACATGTTTGTGTCGAAGGTCTGGATCCGATATTGCCCTTTGAATTTATCAGCTTCCATTTGCTAATTTTCAGTGACTGTGTGCAGTGAAAGTTTGTGGAGTTACATACTGGCACTTATATACCCCAGCAGGTTCTGGACAACTGCCAGCTGCTGGATATTCTGAATAACTTAATCCGTGCAGTGAAGCAATGCAGAGGGGCTGGTCCCGTTCCGCTGGTGCAGCACATCCGGATACATCTCTGAGTCAAAAAATGTTCACTGCTCAAGTCCCTTGTGGCCAGTGTCATCTTCTAAAAGACTTCTCAAGAGAAGCATATTCTTACCAAGGTCCCTTTGGCGACATGAGCAATTTTTTCTGCTATATTTTGTGGCTCATCATTTGAATCATCTTTTAAGGATATGCTCTGGGCTAAAATCCTATTTGCACTATTAACTTTTATTCTGCAATAACTCACTTAAAAACATCAGATAGTCTCTAAATAGGCTTTTTATTAATGTTTTGTTAAAAAATAATAAATTCTATTCCTGTTAAATCAGAATTCTGCAGCCTCTGCAATGTAACCTTGACATTTCAAAACTCTTTTAAAGACGTTGCAGAGCCTGCCTCGTAGACTGAAGAGTGCATTGTTTTATCAAAGGATACACTCAGAGGAACAGCTGATTTTTTTGTTCAAATATTAGTATCTTAACCCTACTTGCACTGCAGATTTGGGTTTTGTAAAAACATGATAAATATATAGTATACATAACTATATTTATACACTTCAGAAACACAAAATCTAAGTAGGTTTTTTTTCTTTGATTCTGCCTGGTTACTTTCAGTTATTTGTTTTTGAATCCATTGTTTTCTTTGATTAATTTTGCAGTATAAGTATTGAAGTCTAATTGTGGTTGTGTGAATAAGCATTCTGTGTGGAAGTGGGAGGTCAGTGATACTTTGGTCAGGTTATTTTCTGTATTCAGTTCAGATGGCACCCAAAGTAGGGAAAAGTTAATGAAAGCACACAAGATCTTGTGAGGAGGGTTCAAGTGAAATTGTGCTGGCATATCTGAACTTGAATGTTAGCTCATGGACAGCATCAGTCCTTCAGCTCAGTAGTAATTTAATCCAGACAGAAATCATACTGCCTATGGAACTGTGTGAGGAGGAAGCATTTTTCTCAATTCACTCTTACCCAGGTATATGGCATTTCTATCCTTGCTGCCAAACACAAATTTAGCTTGTTATAACACCTTCCTTGAGCAGTGATAGAGTCCCACTGAAATATATCATCTGACTCAAAGTTTAACACTGTGTTTCTGCTGCTGTAGCCAATATGTTGCTATGAAAACTGTTGGTAAGTACTTATCTGGAATTATTGAAGGACTTGACCTTCTTCTGTGAAGTATTAGCAACATTACTGAGTTCTCTTTTAATAGTGTTTTTGTTATCTCTGCCCTTGTAAATCCTTTCTTCCAAATGTTACAGCTTATTAGTTTATATGCTATTTTCATTGCAATTATATCTAGTACAGGAATGTTTTGTTACCTTTTTAACACATTGTCACCATGCATCATTTTAAGATCCTCATTCCTCCTTATTAGAGGTTATTTAAGCTCTCAGCTCTAACTGGATATTGAAACACGCTTATGATATAAACTAACAAAAGTTTATGGAAGGATTTTGTTGCATTGTTGACAGTCTGTGGTGTTTTATCAGTGGTTTTGTTTGTGTGTGTGTTCTATTGGGTTAGTTCAATGTAATATAAATGTAGATAAATACCAGACAGGTGGTACAGCCCCTGTTGGAATGACTTCACGAGTGTGCCAGGATATGTGAGATCCCTGCATGCTCCCCTAACCTTCGGTATGGTGCCACCTTCTTCTGCTCTGTTTGCTCTCTTCCACTGACACAGATCAAATAGGATAAGATGTAATTTGGAAAATGAGCATCTTTGGTTGTCTGAGGAAAACTTTGTGATCCTTAAAAAAAAAACCCCAAACTGCTGGAAGACAGAGTAAAGCAGATGAATGTTACTGATGTGGCTCTGGAAAGATTGCTTCAAAGAAAATGGTGTGATTTGCAACCTTTATTTCAATGATCATTCTGCTTACGTTCTATTTGGTGGTTATATGGCATCTGTGTGTATAAACCAAGCATGGCATAATCACAGTAACTGAAAGAAGGTCAAGTGGCCAGAGAATATTCCTGCCTCTGCAAAATATGGATAAAATAAATAGGTGCATATAGGTACTTATGTGGATTGAGTGTTCTTTGAACTGATGTAGCATCAGTTCTTTTAGACTGAGAGAAATACAAATGGATTAAAAGGATAAACCCAAACATCAGGAGAAGCTGATCAGAGTATATGGTTTCAGAGCCCTCTAGGGCAATCTGTAATAGAAAATCATCTTTGTGTAGTGTTCCATCGTATTTAGGTTTTAAAATATGCTATAGTAGGAGTTTTATTTACATTTTAGGACAATTAGAATGCTTTTCAAATATTATAAAATTTAAATTTCAAAGTAATTCTTGTAAAAGGTGATTACTGTCACTGTGAATCAATTCTGACTGATTTTCCTGAAAAATAGTGACTACAGTCTAGACTATACTTTTTCTGTCATTGTCAAAGACGTCAGTGGGTTTCCTGGTACAAAACTAAAAGCAAAACGTGGCCATTTAATTCCGCAAACAACAATAAAAACAGTGAACTCTGAAGAGTATGTGTTTAGAGTATGAATAGTTAATTTTTCTTTTAAATTGGTTTTATAGCCTATTGTTAGTAGTACAATTTCCTTTTTCACTGCATCCTTGAGAGTGGGTGTTTACAAATACACCATTCCTAGAGCTACTTATTGTGATATCCTTTGCGAGTGCAGTCAGGCAGCCTGTGCTAATTGCTTTACAGAGACACCCTGCAATGTAATATACAACGTCACTTAAGGCCTGTTCATAAAGACCTGAGTTTTCAAATGTTCAGTGCATTACAATAAGTTTTGGGTTGGGCTAAATTGCACTATTGATTTTTTTGTAATTAGGTTTTAATGAATTGTATTCACTGAAGTTTACGTTTGTCAAGGGACTTTAGAGATTGGATTGTGATCATTTAATTCACTTTATTTATTTATTTTTCTTCTGTCTAACAGTAGAGAGCACCTGGAAATCTTCTGTTGAAGGCAGTAGCTTTGAATTTTTGTGTTTTCTTCTTTTAAGTACAACATCTATTTTTTCATAGTGTAATATTGATAAAATATGTAAAACATAGGAATTTGGCTTGCCTAAAAATTGTTGAAGTATTCTAGCTCTTAGAAATTAATCTTTTCCTACTGTTTGTTCCCCTGCATCATTTGGATTAAACTGCTTGGCTGAACCTGGTCAATAAGGATTTTGTTGGACTTTTGTTCTTTTATGGTAGCTTATATTTGTATTAATCTTTATCACTGGGCACTGAAAACTGTTTTTCTGTGTTAATGCCTAATCAGATATCATGGCAGCGGATAATCCCCTGTTCTGATATAGTAACACAGACTGTATTCCAGGAGGTTTTCTTATGCTGCTCTATTAAATTATCTGCTTTTGAAAGGGAAACACATGTTCCACACCAGTCCCAAAATGCTGATTTAATGGTGCTTATACAGGTTAGTTTATTCTTGCAATTTTGTATTTATGACTCCATTTCACTCTTCTAATGGAAAATCACATCTTTTCCTGAGGTAGGTAGTTTAAAAATCCCCAAGTGATTAGGGATTAGTAAATTAGTGATTCCACGTGTAATTTTTACCTCTCTCCACCTTTGCTCATATACTGGACTGTCCACTGTGCTGAACAGCAATCATGAACATTTTTGCTGAGCAGAGGCATGGGTCAGGATGGTTTTCCTGAGGGCTGGAGAGCAAGGCTGGGCTTGGTGTGTAACCCCTTCAAGGCAGGACAAGCATCCCCTCTCGGTCTGCTCTGCTCTGTCAGTTCTTTGTCTGGGGGGTGCCGAGCACTTCACTGCACTTGACTGGGCCTTATCCTTCGTAATGCGATTACAGCTAATCCCAGCAGCAGATTAACTTGTTCTTCCTCCTGCCGCAGCCCTCTGGGTTTCCCTGTCTGTGAGATGGCATTTCCAGTGCCTACATGTGCGCTCAGATAGGGGGCTCTTTGCCGTCTCAAAGCTCTGAGTCTTTCCAGACCAGGGGCAGCCGAACAGTGTTAGGAGGGTATAAACCAAATGCATCCCAGAGAGATGGGACATATTAGCCTGACTTAGCTCCGTAGCTCTTGGATTGGATTTTTTGGATGTGAAACTTGTTTGCAGTACAGAGAAATAGATGTACAACTGCCTGCACAGGGCTGGACAGAGGTGCATTCATGATTTCTTTGATGCTGACCTACTCTGTGACCAGTCACTGAAGGTTTCTGCGCTTTTGTTCTTCCTATATATCTTTATTCTACTTTTGTATTCAGTCTGTAATATTTCAACCTTTCATATAAAAAATCAAATCTTTCTTAAAAGAAAAAAAAAAAGGTTCCAGGTTGTGTTTTATTCTGTATGATTTGCACTTGCTTAGGTAAGAATCAGTCAATTCAGACTCAAAACCATGCACAATAATTCTAGCTTGCCATATGTTGTCATTTAATTTCAATAAACTTGTTCATCTAAAGGATTTGTTATCTTTCAAACTGAATATTGGACGTAACTTCAGTTTCTTCTTAGATTTAGCCAGCAGCCTGGTGAATTTATGCTGCTCCCCTTAGCTGTGAATCTGTTGCCTCTTCCAGAACTATTTGGGCAGAAGAGCCTGTATTAGGCAATTAAAAATGACACAGAGCTTTTACAAGTGTGTCTAAATATGACTTCTAAATTTGTGCACAGCCATCTCCACATAGAAATATGCACTTTGCTCGTGTGACTGTGCAGTTTAAAGCTGACAATTTAGGTTTATGATATGAATGCAGCTGCACTCATAAGCCTCTATTTTAAAATTTGGTCATGTAGAACTTTGCTTTTTAATTAGGCATTCTTTTTTTCTCTTTGACAAAAATTTGCATATGCATATATTTGCATATTTTGTGAGTATTTTTAGAAGGGGTCACTGTAAATTGAACTTACAGATTGGTAGAATACAGCTTGCATATACCAAACCATGTAGCTTATATAGATATAAACAAGGATATGTATCCTATGTAAAAACTCAGGTCTGGTTAGAATGCGGAAAATCTCTTTTTTCTTTGGCTAAGGAAGAAAATAAATTTCAGATGATAAGAATGTGTTCTTCATGCATTTTTTTTCTGGAATTATTATTTTTTGTCTTTAAATTACAGCTAAATTTGTTATTACTATCAGAATATTTAATACTGATACTAATTTTTTCACTGACTAGGAGTTAGTTTGTAGTAGTATTTGTTGCAATCATAGTGTAAGAGGCATTTGTGCAAAGCAGTGACAAGCTTTTTATTTTTGAGACATCAGTAGCTGTTTACAAGCAGTGCTGCAAGCAATGATTTTTTTTCTTTAGAGCATTTTAGTACAATGTTTGTAATGGTGTCTATGAGTCTCTGGGGCAGGACATGGAGATAAGAGGAAATATTTGGAGGCAAAAGCAGATATTTGCAAATGAGGAGCTTGCTTCTTGTTTCCTCTCAGAAATCCATCTTTCTTGTGTCATAAGTTTCATTTACAGATTCCTTTCCCTGTGATAGCCTCCTCTAGTTTAAATCCATACAGTCTGGAAGGACAATACCTATTAGCTAAAGTAAAGTGACTGTACTATTTAGTGAAATAAATAAATGTTACATGTAAGCAACCCATTCAGCTCAGTTGCTGAATGAATTTCCAAACAGATTAACTTTGAGTTTGTATACACATACTTTTTAAGTCTTCCTCCTGCAAACTGTCTAACTCTGGTGGCTTCCAGTGAAGTGAAACATGTCAAAATAAAATTAAAGGCAGGATGGAAGCAGTAGGAAAACAATACAACAACAAGGAAATGTAGAAGAAATCGTCATTCCTCAGCAAATAAAAACTAGGATTAATAGAATTCAAAAGCTCTAAATAAATAAGGGTTCCTTACATCATTGTCTTGTCTGTCCCCGTGTCAACACAGAACAGTTCTTTTCAGTAAATTTCCAAGTGTTTAACCCATTTTAAAAAAGCTTAGATGACACAAAGACCTTGAGGAGATTATTCCATGGTCAGGGACATCTAATTATCAGCATTTCCACTCCAAATTCAGCCTTTCCTCTGTTTCATCCTATTATTCCTACCCCTTGGGCCACACTAAACAGTTTTTACCCCTTCCTTGGGATGTATGTGCCTCAGACACTTAAGGATGCCTGTCATTGATCTCTCAGCTTAGAAATAGTTAATTAGAGAAAAAACTGCTTCAGTAGTACAAGATGCAGGGATACAGCATTTTTAAACTGCTGGATAGAGTTTTCTTACACTACCCTGCACTGTTTTTGCATAATATAAGAGGCATTAAAGTATGCACTATATTCCCCCCTTAATTCTTGAGTTAAAATGGATTTTTAAAAAATTTGATCTTTTTATTTAACTTGTGTTACAGTTATTGGATCAGATGGGAGACTTTAAATGAGGCAGAACTTGTAGAACTTGGCCTGCTTGGTAGGTTAAGTACCCTCTTAACTGCTTGGTTATTTCTGCTTGATCCAGGGTACCAAATCCACCTCATTTCCAGGTAGCAGGTACTGAAATGGTCTTCTACAAGAGGTGCTGTAGTTATTTTCAGCACACACACACTGCTTTGTTGAGGGTTTAATTATTTCCTACCATCAGTGATTTTTCTTTTTCTTTTGTTCTACCTTCTAGTTACCAATGTTGCTGTTTCTCTTGGAAGTGCAGTTTTCCATGAAATAAAGCCTTTTTGTGTCAGGGTAAGTGAATAAAACCACACATTCTTGTACTAAGAAGGTTGCTTTTATCTTTGACGCTTTCTGATGCTGTTGTCTGTTCGTGTGTGTAGCTCTTTGGTGAACACCTTAGTGAGGAATTATTAAGCTAAAGAGTGAACAAGACAGCAGACAATGTTTGCTGCTTATAACACCAGCTTCATAAAGGAAATGTATCAGTTATCAGCCAATATTTCTCCAAGATACATCTCACAAACTAAACATTCAGATAAATATAATTTGTGTATCTTTCTGAAACGCTGATAAATATGTCATAATTAGCACAGAAGCTGAACACTGATGATTTTGTGTATAAACTTTGTTAAAGATATCTTACTCATTTCTCATAGTTCGTTGAGTTCTAATTCTGACTACTCCTGTTTTATTCCTGAAACATTCTCTTCCGTTCTTCTTTATCCCACAAATGGGATGTCATCAGACCGTCTGAGTACGGACTACCAATAAAGGAAAGAATGGAAGTTATTTGATAAAATAACAAATAACATTCTGTCATTAGCTGATTAGTTTCTGTTTCTGAATGTCTGATTATTAGTGGTACTTTCTTCTGCATTGTGTTCTCCATCTCTACAGTTATTGATAGTGAACCTGTGATACAGCTGAATACATCAGCTGTGATAAATCAGGAGCTGGATTCATCACCTCTAGTGGGTTCAGTCCTGGTTCAGACCGGTACTGACTTTGTTACCCTGCATTTGCTAAAAAGGCTTGCTTAGGGTTCTGTCTCCTGAAGCATTCACATCCACAGGAACAGGACATGGAAAAGTACCGGAGTAGATTGTTAAAAGGGAGTTTGGATAATAAGGACCATCAAAGAGTTTCCAGATACTGCTGATATGAATAACAAAATTCTACACCTGAGAACATATTAGGAGGGTATTTTTAATTAGAATTGTCCCTGGAAGAAACAGTTTCTTGATGGAAGCAGGTGGTTGTGGTGAAATGCTGGTGAATAACAGAATGGGGAGAAAAGAGAGGGAAATAGAGGATTGAAAGGCTGTGACATAAAACTGGTCTATAGATTTTAGCAGATGTGAACAGTGAATTTGAAGATATCTCCTGAAGATGGCTACTATCCTAAACTTGCTACTGGTGCTGCTTTTTTCTTTAGTTCTGTTTCAAATTTCCATGAAGGCTTGTGTTCCTATGTGGAAGAAAATAATTAGTTACTGTTTGGTGCGACTTCTTGACTCACTGTAATAGTATGCAGAAGTTTATTGTACTTAAAGACCTCTCCTGTTTGAGGATGAGTTCTGCCATGGACAGCAAACAGCTCCTGCATCACACACGTCCAGGGATTCCACCTCCCTGTCACTGCAAACAAATTGTCATGTCTGAATCAATGTTTTGAAAATTACCTTTGAGGGTTGCCCAGAGAGGTTGTGGAGTCTCCTTCCCTGAAGATATTCAAAGGCCAGCTGGACACAATCCTGAGTTAGGTGCTCTAGGGGACCCTGCCTGAGCATGACCTCCAGTGACCCCTTCCAATCTTACCTGTTCTGTGATGCTGTCCTTCACTAAGAAAGAACCAATTTCTTTTCTGGTATTACTGCTTTCTGGTCATATGACAACTCTTACAGTTGCAAGAAGGAGTTAAGAAAATCACTGAAGCTTTGCCTACTTTTAGAGGAAAAACCAACAGTACAGCATATTTAGAAAAATACAGTCTGAGGGAGTCGCATAGATATTATTGGCATTATATCTGCAAACATAAAGCAATTTAATAATTACTGCCCCAGCATGGCTTATATTTAATATATTAATTATATTTGCATATATCAGGTATACACATGGAGACCTCAAAGTCATCTCTGTCAGATTTCATGAATCTGTGAGTCAGGTAAGCATCTGCAGCCTGTACGAAAAGTGTGCTTAGTCAGGGGATTTATCAGGACCGTGTAAAAACTGCTTCCCACAACCCTTGGTTGTTTTTATTCTAAAATAGCATCTGCAAGTGTTTGACTCCTGATTCCAAAGCAAGGAATCATTGCTAGGCTGTTTACAGACTATACCTTGAATACTGTATGTCCAAAAATAGTAACATAGTCAAATACAACTGTCTTAAATACTAGAGATAAGGCTGGCTGATTAAAGTCTGTATTAAATGCTATCATTGCAAATCTAGCTTAAACCTCAGTAAACTACATATTTGGTTGTTGCAGAAAACAATGGTATCCTGTCTGTCCAAGATTGTCTGCAAAAGATTTGTCTTTTTGCTGTGGATTGGCTTTTGTTTTGATAAAATTAATGGTAATTGTTAGTGATTTTCATAGTCACTGCTATAAGCCAGAGCTAAACTTCTATGAAGCAGATAGGGAAGTTTGTAAAAGTAAATTTGATTTAAGATGGTCTTCACCTGTGCCTAAGCACACTCCCCATTTTTTTACCTGTTCTCAAGCAGCTGGTGACCCAACCACTCTTTTTGCTGTTTGCCATTCCCCTCCCTGGGCAGTGCTACAAAACATTAGAAACCCTTCTCTACAGAAGCCAGAGATCCGAGCAGGCAAACCCACAGTACAGCACCTTTTCCGTTCAGACATTTGGAACTTTAAAAATGGTTTAAACAGCGGCCTGAGATACTCCGATGCTAGAAACAACATTTGTCAGGATGAAAGTTTTGCCTAACCAAAGTGCATTTCTATGAACGGATATGTTCTAAGAAGCTGCATATTTCACTGTTGGAAAGACTGGCACAGGCAAATAATTGGACACCATATTGAATAAAAATTGCTCATGTGTTGCTAGATCCTTAAACATGAATTGTGAATTGCTTGTATAGGCTTGCTGGGGTTTCTCCAGTAAGCACAAGGACAGTGGACTCAAGACAGTATATTCATAACATAATTAAAACATCCATTTCAGGGATCCCCCAGCAAGTCCCAACAGGCAGTATCATTATCACTTGAACTAACTTTGCTGTTTAATAAATTTTATGTGAAGAGCTCATCGTCACGTGCATGTCTAATTGGCTGAACATCTGTAAACATCACCTGAAAATCGTCTTGAATTTACTCGTGGAATGTAATTGTAATAGTAAACCTTTAATGGAAATCAGTCGGTAGTGAATTTTTTTTTCTAATGGGATTTCTGAATTACAAAATATATCTGGTTTTCCTGTCCCATTGATCAGCAAAGATGGTCGGCATCCATCCTCCTGTCACTTCCTCATCTATCTCTTCTTGGCTGTTATCCCATTTTATAGCCTACACTTCTAGTACTTCCTTACTAATCTATAAGAGGTCAAAAGAGAGATTTGAATAAGTCTGGGGATAAGTAGTCGGGTCATCTAGTTTATCTTCTTTACGCTGACTTTTGTTCCTCAGCTGAGTTGCTGCTTCACAGACAGGACAGTTTAATTAGGTACAGAGAACATCATCCAGCAATAAGGTACTGTTCTTCAATTTTAATGAAGTATTATGGGGATCTTAGTTTTAAATACTTCATTTGCCACAGTTAGAACAAACAAACAAACTAGGGCAATAAATGGTTCATCTGGATCAGCATTTTAAGAAGTTTCTTTTTGAGAAAGAAAATTCTTTATGAATTTCCAAAAGCAGCATTTACAGCAAAATAGAATTTACTTTTTATGGTACAGAAATATCTCTTGAAAAATGTAGAAATTTCAAGAACATTTCAAAAGTATCTATATCTAACGACTAAGTACTATTTCTTAAAACTGGGGACATTTGTATCCCATTCCAGCTGGATGGAGATCTATGGGAACTACTTGAACTGTCATTTGTGTTGTCTTTCCACAAAATCAGTTAAATGTTACTAATTGATCTTAGTTCTGAAGTTGACTTTTTCTGTCCTCATTCCCATAATATAGAGGGGATTCTCCTGCCCTGCTCAGCTCTGGGGTGGCCTCACCTTGAGTATTGTGTCAGTTTTGGGCACTGCAGTATAAGAAAGATACGAAGCTGTTAGGAAGCATCCAAAGGAGGGAAATGAGGATGGCAGAAGGATCTGGAGGGGAAGTTGTGTGAAGAGCAGCTGAGGTTACTTGGTCTATTCTGCTGGAGAAGAGGAGACTGAGGGGACACCTCATTGCAGTTAAAACTTCCTTGTCAGGAGAAGGGGAGTGGCAGGCACTGATCTCTGCTCTGTGGGGACCAGGGACAGGACCCCAGCGAATGGCATGAAACTGTGTCAGGGGAGCTTTAGGCTGTATCTTAGGAAAGGATTCTTCACTCAGAAGGTGATGGGCACTGAACAGGCTCCCCAGGGCAGTGGGCACAGCACCAGCCTGGCAGAGGAGCATTTGGACAATGCTCTCAGGCACAGGGTGGGATTCTTGGGGTGTCCTCTGAAGGACCAGGAGTTGAATTTTGATTCTTGTGGGTCCCTTCCAACTCAGGATAGTCTATGATTCTATGAATAAATAGAGGACATCTTAATTATATAGACTAAAATTTATACTTTTTTTTTTTTTAAAATCTATTAAATGAGAAACTGACTTCTTTTTTGTTTGTCACAAATCTGCATATTCCTGCTTTTGATTTTGTGGTGGTGTTCATTTTAAATTACCACTTGAAAAAGCTCTGTTTTAAATCCCCAAAATTCACTCAATAAGGAAAAAACGCATATTCAGGGCTTCAGGAAAATTAGTGCTTGTGACCTTAGGCTTTACCTGAAGCTCATGAAGTACTTACATTTGGGATGCACTGGTTTACCCTATCCCAAATAAAGGTGTTTAGGATATGTCAGAGAAATTGTACTCTAGAAATGCCTATTTCTTTCCACTGACTGTAAAGCGATCCCAGGCAGCTGCCCTAGATACAGATGTCTGTGTAGATTCAGACACTTAGCAGACAAGTGGAAATCCCCCTCCCCCTTTCCTGCTACCCTTCCTGTGTCTTTCTCTTGACTCCAAGGACTGAGCTCTAATGTTTTATCTGAATTAAAGCAGGAATGAGAGGATGACTTTATATTGCTTTCCACACCTATTTTTAAGGAAGGAAACAATGGTTTTGAGGGAAATCTGGTGTTGGTTTATGCTAGTCCTCAATTGCACATTATTTAGACAACGGTAAATATTAGGATTTCAGACTCCAGCACACGAATAATAGATTTTTCTTTCTTTAAGGAAAATAGCCTATTTGCTTTACTGCCAAGCATTGACTCTTTCAATATGTTCAAGCCTAGAAGGCTGAAAACAGTGACACAGATGTGATTCACATAGGGCTCACCAGCATGGTGCTTCAGTGTTCTGGCTTGTTGGAAAGCTTCCAGGGGATTTAGGAAGAGAACATGCTGAAGAAATGCAAACCATTATTTTGCCAATTAGTTCAAAAGACGTGTTTTTTCAGCCTGATTGGAATCAGCTTTGTTAATTTTTATTTGTTCTTATCAAAATTCCCCCCCCCCAGAAGGAAACACTTAGTCACAGACCTGTTATCTGTAGTTAAAATGATTACGTATCAATCCAAAGAATTTTAGAATACCCTGTTTATTAAAGGGCTTACGTGTCTCCTAGGTGATTGTATGAACAAAGTGGAAGCAAACTGCATAACAAGAAGGCAAATCCATTATTGTTTTAGTGATGTAGTGTTGGTGCCCACTTCATGTTTGACTGTTTTAAACTTGTAAATCCTAATTAAGAGACTGTATGTAACAGATTCTGCTTTTCTGGAACAGGATTACAAATGTATTTGGTTTGCAGGGAGGTGAAGGAGACTGTAGGAAAATCCTGTTCAGTAATGCTCTTCTCATTGTGTGATGTCCCCAAGAGCTGATGCAGCTGAAAGGCAGAACAATGTGGAGGTATTTTAAAAGTGTAGTTAAGTCATGTTGGTTTATGTCGGATTAAGGCATATTAAGGTTTTCTCAATCTCTAGACGAACCTACTGTAGATGCAAAAATTTTCTGATCAAAATCAAAAGTGGTTTTACAGGGAGGACCTTCCAGGCTTTCAACATAGTAATAAAATATGATACAAAGCAGCCGAGTGTCAATAAATCTACAGGATAAAGGTCAGGTTTACATCGATGGACAGAGCCAGCAAATACATTTGTTCCCGCAATGTCTGTGTTTTAAATGCCACCCTCTGATGAACCTGGTGCAGAAATACACTTTTGGGTTTGATGAGATGTCAGTTTTGTTCAGTGCTGATCAAATAAGATGAATGAAACTGAAACAAGAACAAAAATATTACTTCTGTCGTTTATTTTTTATGCATTACGGGAAGTGGGTCAGTCAGTGAGATTTCTCCTAAACAAATAGCAATCACTGCACAATATCACCCATTGATCTATCTCACAGCAGGCAATAGCCTTTTTGTCAGAAAGGACATACAATTCAAATACCACAGAAGATGTAGAAATGCCCATGACAGGTTTAAAAAGTATCTTCCTCTCCTTATACTTGCCAAGCCATTCTCCACAAATCAATCTAGGCTGTAGAGTCAGGGCATTGCAAAAACACTTCCAAATCTACAGGGAAGGCAGATATTCTACAAAAAAAAAAAAAAAAAAAAAGGTGAAACATATTGTCTAATGTAAAGGAAATTAGCATTTAGCAAAAGCAAATTTGTTTTCTGTAATGCAGACATTAAAAAACCCCTGGCAAATTGCAGTTCCATGAGTCATTTTACGTAACTGTAGCAATTTAAAGACCCGATGCTCAGAATGAGTGGTGATTAATTCATCTTCTTCAGAAAATGCTATCAAATGCTAGAGTCTATATATCCCACAGGATTGTAAATGTTTGGCTCTTTTTTAATAATTTGTGGATAGACTGTTCTGAAAATATGACACTTCCCTTTACACTTAATTTGCTTGTGGAATTATTTTAAATCATTTAAGTGCAATATCTTGCTTTCAATGGTTCTAAGCAACTTTCACGTGTCTGAAACAAGGCAACTAAATTCCAGTATTACCACCTAAATAAATAAGTGCCTTGAGTTCCTAACCATTTATAACCTGCATGGAGGTAAATGTTATTTCCAGTTTATCATCTGTGTGTCAGCACAGCTGAAAGGCAAGACAAGAAATCCTCTAATAGTAGTTTACAGTCAAATATGGAATGTCTGCTTTATAGGAGTTATTTATTCAAATAACTGAGTTATTTCCCTTTGCTTGACAAGTTGCTTTGGTTGACCATAAAATTCACAGGTTATATCTTCTTCTGAAGATGTGTATTTTAGTGCCCTGGCACCCATAAGCAGAACTGTTTTGATTTAATTCTGAAGAATTTTGTCTGTTGCTTTGGTGTACTGTTTATGGCGGTCAAATAAAAAAATCTGTAAAACATAATAACATTCATCTACTAATGAACCAAAATGGGTGAGAAATATTGAGAACCTCTCACATCCAGCCAAAATCCAAGTTTACAGATAGTCCACAATCTTCACTTTATAATTTTTCTTTTTGGAGGCAAAAATAAACCTCACTTTACTCTTCACAGTTGGGGAGGAAGGTAACAGCACTTGAGAAAGGGAAAGCTGGTTATAGGAGCAAGTTAAAATGAGAAGAAACTTACACTCACATGGCTGATTTGTTCCTGCTCTGTCCACTTGTTAGGTTACAGACAAATATTTAACTGTTTTAACCATTCAGTATAAAAAGTCTGCAGATCTTAACCATGGTAACCATTCCATCACTTGCTATCTAATATACCTGTCTTACCCTTGCAATGCCCAGAAATGCCATTAAAAGGAGAGCATGTGTTCAAGTCTTGAGAAGTGTGATTATATTGGATAAGGTTTTCAGGGAGGAAAAAAAAAATCCAGATGTAACACATTTTACATTCTCAGTAGTTCTGCAGCTTTTCAGAATCTTTTTAAAACATGAAGTGACTACAACAGGAAAATCTGAGAATCACTCTCATAGCATGGCAAATCTCGAGCCTATGAGAATGACTTCTTTTTCTTCTACTCTTTCTTGCCACTTTACTGTAAGAAGATAGCATAACAGGTATTATAATCAATAAAAACCAGGTAGTATTGGGATTTGGGGATTTTTGCTAAGCTTTCTATTTTGACTCTTATGTGACACTGTACGGTATCTTTACTTAAGTGATAAGCCAATATGAAATTGAGTTGTTAGTGATTAGAAATACATGATATTTTAGGGCAATATTACAAATACCACAAAAATCAGACAAAACCAGGACTCTTTTAAAGCTTTATGCATTTCGCTCTGAAGATCTACTGTGGAATTTTTTTTTGTGTAGGAGGGATGAGATATAGTCTCTCTGCATTCCTTAAACCTCTCAGTTACTGGTCTATTGGTACCCACCTAAAGCCAGAGGGAGTCCGTGTAGTGTTCTTGTGTAATAACCCTTATTTGGCACATTAGTGTGAACCTTGGATGTCAAAGTTCTGGGCACAGCTGAGAGCTTGTCTCTCTGGGCTTTGGTTCATGGTGCAGATGCCTGGCCGTGAGGAGAGCTGAGCTCCACAAACAGCCCTGCCAGCCCCACTCCTCACCTGGAGCAGGATTTCAGTGGCACTTTTGGCCTTGTGTGACCTATGCTGCAGCCGTGCCTGTGTCCTGGATCTGGACCCTGTCCCAGAGATTCAATTCTCTGCCTGTCTGGTGATCTGGACTCTTGGCTTGACCTGCTCCCCCTCTCTGGATTTCTCTCTTACCTTGCTCTGGTAAGGTGGGGCTGCCCTTTTCTTCGTGATGCCTCGGACACCGCCTGCCTTTTTTTCACAGTGGTCCTGGCTCAGCTTTCACCCTCTTGAAGCAGCTCCTGATGTGGCCCTGAGTCCCCTGCTCAGCCTCACTAGAGAAGTGAGGGGAGCTATCAGCTCCAAATTGTAAATGAGGTGGGCAATGCAAACCTGGAGGAGAGTCAGACCTCCCTGAAGGCTGTAGGGAACCTGCAGAGGCACTTTGGTCAATGACCTAAAAGAACTTACGTTTCTGTATCTCTCTCTTTTGACCAACCTAAGGATTTAGGACCCAATTACCAGGTAAATGAACATTGTACTGGAGGAAGGAAACTTATTTCTTTTTCCTATTTGGTGGGATGTAAGACTGGGAAAACAGGAAGAAGTAAACCATGCAGATTGCACATAAATAACTCACAAGTTTAACTGTACCTAATTTCAGTTTAACTTTTCTACAGCTACAGACTGGATAGAGATGTTCCAGATACATACCAGATATTCTAATGTGATATCCTTTCTGGGAGTGGAGGATCAGCTACACTTCCCTCACTATCTCCCCTATTTGTATCTCTCAGATCTCTTTTAGATTGTTGCTCTAAAGCACCTTCCTTCTCATCATTACCATAAATAATTGACCTTTTAACAGTGAGAGAGAACAGAGAGGGTGTGTTAAGGGAACTTTGTGTATCCACACAGCGAGACTTTTGGCTGTGTCCTCTTTTATCCTTGCAGAGAAAGTAGCTGAGAGTGTTCCAGTGACAATGAACTTCGTGGCTGTCTCCAGGGCATGTTAATATTTTTGAATATTTTGAAGACAGCAAATACTTGATAAGCATGTGGTGATGTATCCCATGGATTTCTTCTTGCAGTAGCAAATAATTGAAGTCACCTTTGCTGACTAAGCAGTTGTTCTTATATATGGTTTCCAGTAGTACTTTATAAATGACTTTAATTTACAGTGCATTACATGTCTCTGCCTCTAAATCCCCATGCAATCATTTGTATTCTTTCCCTTGATAGTTTAATTGTTTGCATTTTTTTAAGGTAACTTCTTGATGATCCAATCCAACAACTTCTTTCCCTTGCTTCTGAATAATAAATCTTTAGGCACCATTTATTCAAATTATCATAGGTACTTGTTTTATAAGTCTTTCTAATCTAGATAACACAAACAGTATTATTCTTACACTTCCTTCGGGAAAAAAAATGCACCACAAAAACATATTTCTTCACATAAATACAGAACAGAACATCTAATTAGATTTGCTAGTGTAGCTGACAAATGATCTGCATGTACTATAAATGGGGCACATATATCACAGATCCTTGCACTTTAGTTGGGGCTTCACAGTGCCTTTAATACTGTATAAACGTTGGTGTAAAGAAAAGTTTTAGTTCAAAATAATAAAGCTTCATCTTAATCAAATCTATGCACGAGTTTTTACCATTCAAAACTCTGCAATGTGATCCCTGGGATTTTAGATTCATGGTATAATATTTGTGTAAAGAAAATTTTGTGAAAAAACCAGAATGAATACATGTCTAAATAAATCTGCCCCAAAATCCTTCGAGTTTGTTTATGATGGATCGCTGAGACTGTGAAACAGGATCTGAACTTTAGTTGCCTGTCAGTGGGATAGGAAGGAGAACTTTAGGAAGGCAGTCTCAGTGGTTTGTGAGACAGAGAGGTTTGCATTTTGATACTAATATTTCCTACTTGTCATTTGAAAGTGGTGCATTGAAGCAAAAGGTTAGAAAAGGATTACAAGCTCTGTGATGGTCGTCTTTTCAGAGGAAACTTTATCTTCACAATCTCATCACAGAACTTAAGAAAAGCACACAAGGTATAGGGTGTGCAACTTAAAATATATTTATAATGTAATAAAATATATTTGAGGGATAAGTCAATCCTGCCAATTTGTTAATGGAATTTTTTTTACATCTGATGTCTCACACCTGACTCTAATGTCATTTCCTATCAAAGATGAAAAGATACATCTAATAGTTTTTTGCCTTTTACCTGATGAAAAGGATTTTTTAAAATTAGAATATTCACTAATACATATGAAATACTTTCTGGTTGTTAGTGTGATAGGGACTTCTTGAAAAATCTGTTATCTTTGAGAAGAAACATAAAAATGCTTAACTTACCACTACATGTATGTATTTGACTGCACGCCAATTTTGTTATAGTCTTTTCCCCTTTTAAGCCTTATGAAATGAATCTACTGTTTTGCATAGTTGCTGAATACCAGATATATTAAACTCGTGTCACATATTAAATCTTCTGTTAAAATCTTCACAATACTATAAAATGAAATTATTGAAACAAATTAATGGGCATAATTCAGTCCATTGAATGTGCCCTTTTAACCTGTGTAAATAGAAATTCACGGATTTTTATGGCAGTAGTTTATAAAACCTAATTGGTGAATGTAACCTCTTCGTAACGGTTATCTTTCTATATATTTAACTGTTTTATCTTTCTTTATTTTATTGGCATAGTGATTTTTTTCCGTGTTCAAGCCATCATTTGGATATGAAATTTGTATCTGAATTCCCTTATTATCTTCAAATCCTGAGTGCAGGAAGTTCTTCCTTTATCAGTGCAAGCAGAAGTCAAGCAGAAGTTTTCAGCTTGCTTCTCTAAGTAAGGTCATCAGCACAATAAAGTTCAAATCATGTGAACAGATATCCTAATAAACATGGCAGGTTTAAATTAGGACAACAGTTTTTGTAAGTTGTTCCTGGCCCTTTAAAGGCAGATTTTGTTCCATTTTTTTTCCCCCAACGAAAAGTCTGGCATCCAGAAGTTCATTTAAGATCTCTGAGTTCTCTGAATCTTTGGCATTTTCCCATTTTTAGATTTAGATTTTAGGATGTGAAAAAGGTAGACATGTTATGATCAACAATAAAGGGCAATTTTTGAAACCTTGGCTTTTGTAGCTTGTGGATGGTAAAAATTTCAGAAGTCATTATGGAAAAATTTGATTCACCATTTATAGTCCCTATATGCCCAGTCATCATAAGCAAACAGGCAGAGGAAATAAAAAGAGTCAGAAAGTCAACTAAAACCTCACTCTGTCAGTTAGAATAAAATGTAATCATAAAGAAGAATTCTATTAAAAATAAATTCTTAGGATAGAAGTGTTCCCTAAATTTCTAGTAAACATTTTTCTGATTTTGCTCCTCTGTTCCTTTGCTGTCCCTGGTCTTGGATAATGTTTCCTTATGTGCCATTTAATTCATTCTCACTTTCTTAAAAACTCTCCTGACTTACTATAAATAGATACAATTCATGGGTGATAACTCAAAATTGACAAGTTTGATATTTTACTGGTTATCTGCCCTCCCTTTGTTTTTTGCTTTAGTCTTTATCCTTCAAAAAGGACACAGGACCTTACTGGCTGCAGTCACAGTTATGCAAATATGCATTGAGACAGTTTTTCCACATTCTTAATGCTTTTTGTATTCCTCATACAGATACAGATACACCTGGTCCTGCAGGGTTGAGTCTCACTGAGATGTAATAAACAAGGCAAAATTTCTGTTCAAGTAGGATTTGTCTTTTCTCCAGTGATGTCACATCTCTTTAAACTAGGTTAGTGACACTGGGAATAGGAAAGGAAAGTTCAGTGTGTGTCTGCTTTGTCTTTTGAGTCTCCTGAAACTGCTCTCCTAGCAATGTGGGTATTCTCTCTGGCCAGTTCATCAGAAGTAGCTGAGTCAGATATCATAAAATAACTAACCCACATGCACTTGCTAAAAGCTCAGGCACATTATACTCATTGTTTAATTACTTTAATAGCTACAGGTTTATTGTAGCAATAAAATATGCTATAGCTGGAGCGTGTCAATTCAAAAACACTGTTCCTTCCTCATAAAGAGGCTGTTCAGAGATTATCAAACTACTGTTCAGGAAATTAGGTGACTCTGTGTTCATGTAAAGACTGAGAGTTTTCATCTACAGTTGCTGAATTTATCCTGCAGAAAAATGTGGTTTGGAGAGCTGACTGTATGTATCTACATTTTAATTAAAAATGAGAAGTTATAGTCCTGACTGTACTGAAATTTCACTGAATTACTATTTGATCAAATACAGCTGATGTCAACAGTCATTTTCGAGCACTGCTGAAATGAAAGGAAGGGGCAAGAGATTAATGTTAAGCGAGAAGATACCAAGATAACCCTCTTGGGCATAGCTGAGAATGTTAGGAGTGAAGGATTGGATCAAACAAGAAAACAGTTCTCAGACAAAGTACTTGAGATTACTGAGGACAGAAATGAAGTCCAAAGACAAGACTAAATATTTGAGAGTGGTCATACCAAATCAAGAGTCAGAATAGAAGGTGGCACCAGAGAGAGCAGTAGCTCAGGAGAGATGTCTGAGAAAGAATCTTAATGATAGGAGATTTTGCACTGCCAGCCAAGGTTATTAAATCAGCAACTAGAGAAATCCTGAGAGAAGAAAAACGTGTGATTGATGTGAGTAAAAATATTTTGAAGAAAATAAAACGTTGAATAGCATTGACTTTGCAAGGAAAATAAACCATATGCGTGAAGATCTGAAGTAGCATCTCCCCCTGTAAGGGTCAAAAACACGCCTTTAAAGAGTGAATGATATGCTAGCAGTACTTAAAATGGTTTAGTGTGCAGGGAGGAAAACTGGACCTTCCAGTCAGGTGAGACTGAGAGTGCAATGGAAAGGGGGCTCGAAGGAGTGTAGGAATTACCCAACCATTTCTGTAGTGTTGCAGTCAGCTTGTTAAAAGCCCTCTGGAAAGGACTTAAAACAAAGCAAAGCGAATAGACAAGATAAGGCATGAAAGATTCTTCAGTGAGTGGATGGCAAACCATGTGCCCCTGATTATTAATAACATGAGAATTGGAGTGACTCCCTTGCTGCTCTCAGAGACATTTATTCTGATGGGAAAGATTAAGTATGAGTTTATGAAGAAGGTGGTGAAGATGAGACCAATACCAGAAAAAGAGGTTAAAGAGTAGTTTAATTATCACAATCAGAAGGCATTAATAGATTTGCAGGAGTAATGCTTGAGTGAATTGTCTAATAGGAGGGTGGTGGTTTGGAAAATATTTTAAGATTAATATTCTCAAAATGGTTTGGTTGTCCTTAATAACCCAGCTGTACCTCACCTTTCTATCAGAAGATGCACAGCTCTGTTTTTAATGACTTGAAAATTAATTTCTGTTCTGTATTGGAATAAAACTAAACCTTTGGCACTTATCTGTAAAGCAGAAGCACTCTAAAGCACTTGTTTTAAAACTTCGAACTGAATTAATATTTTTCAGTCCCTTTTCTCGCATCAAAGCCTTGAAAGACCCTTGTCAGTTAAAAAATAATTCTATCAATATTATATTGATATTAAAAATAGATATTAAAAATCAACATAGTCCTTTAAATCCTTTTCTAGTCCTGCCCAAATAACACTTTCTAATCTCATTTCTTGTCCTAAATCTCACTCCATATTTTCCCTCTTAGAAGCACCCAACTCCAAACCCTGCTTTTCACCCACATATTACCTGTTACTTCCACAACATTTTATTTTCATCAAGCACTTGACTTTCCCAACCCCCTGCCATTCCCTCTTCCTTGGTACTCACTGTGCAAAACCAAGTAGAAAAGGAAATGGAAGCTAAAGAGTGTTCAGTCCTTTGAGTGGTGCAGCTCTGCTCCTACACGGATGAGTTTCTCGTAAGGGCCCTCTTACACGAAAGTCTAATGGGTTAAAAGTTTAAAGGACAGTGATAGCGAATAGTTTGTTGTATGCCAGTTCTCCACTGCTGTACTGTTTTGGAGCACCCTTTCAGTACTGAGCTGGTACCGTGGAGAAGGCCACAACGAGACCTGATGCCAACACTTGCGTGTCTGGTACTTTCCCCAAATCTGTTTTTTTTTTTTTCTTTTTAAGTTCTGTGCCATGTTTCTGCTCAAAATGCTGAGTTTACATTTGCACAGCATGTTTGGCCTGCAAACACTTGCTTTTTTAGATTTTCCAAAAGCTGCACTTTCAGCTCTGCTGTGAACTGGAGCTGAACATATGTTCCACAGCTGAATCTATCTGTGGCAGTGCCTGGGTGGG
Source organism: Pseudotriccus pelzelni (assembly GCA_035584735.1). Taxonomy (NCBI): domain Eukaryota; kingdom Metazoa; phylum Chordata; class Aves; order Passeriformes; family Tyrannidae; genus Pseudotriccus; species Pseudotriccus pelzelni. The sequence goes on from JAWMRA010000020.1 coordinate 7,699,191, forward strand.
ATTGTGCAAGAGCTCGTGTCAGAGCTTGTGCTGGGTGAAGGAAGGGGAGTTACTGACTGAGCTCAGGAGGCCTTGTCTAGGCACCGCAGCCTGTTGGGTGGCTGCAGAAGAGCTCTCTGTGCATCTCTGAGCTTTTACTTTCTCGTGTAGGCTCCTGTCTGCACTGGGTGTGCTCGGCAGGACCCGCTCTGTTGTGACATACGGGTGGCCTTGTCCTTGTGATGCACATTGAAGTGGAGACTGTGCAGCTCTGCAGAACAGAACAGCAGAATACACAAAACCGAACTGTCTAACCATCCACCTGGCATTGGAGAGCACTGTTCTGCTACGGCAAGAACACGGATGACTCTCCGTGCTTTACTATGATCCTTTTTACTTGGTAGATCTTAAAAATTACCTGTGTTTCTTCTTCCTCTAAGTTCCCCAGTTGCTCATATTGCACATTTGCTGACCTCTTGAATTTAATCAGTGATTACAATTCCTTTCCATCTGAAATATGCTTTATTCTTCTCATAGAATATTCCTTATTTTACAAAAAATGCAAACAGCATGTATTTTCCACATGCTGTTATTTTTTTTTTCTATCTGTATCTGAATTTTTCTTAAATTCAGTTTACTAATTGTATTATTCATCAGCCAAAGAGAGACCTCAAAGAAAATGAAAAAAAAAAGCAGGAAAATGGGAATTTTTGCTATGAACGTGTCAGCTGCCATGATCTAGGAGATACATAAGCACCAGGAAACTTCAACCATTTTTAAACCCGAATTAAACAAAACCCCTATTTTGCTAAAGTTTTAAATTGCTTATTCATATCTTTAGGGGTTTTGTTATTGTAATACTTCTGGTTTGTTGATTTGTTGGGATTTTTTTAATTTGCCAATAGAACTGAAATATTGTAAGAAATCTTTTCCCACAGGATCTCAATCCCAGTCTTAAAAATTCAGTATTTTGTTACTTGTGTTATGCATTTAATGGACCCTGTGGTTCCACCCTCTCTTTTTAAACATGTTTCCTCTGACTTTCACTAATAACTGACATTTCCTGCTACTTCTTTATGAAGAATCTGCATAAAAATGTATCTCAAGCAGACTCTGAAGCCCTGGGCCCATAAATACTGAGAATTTGTTGGAAGGCTAATTCCTTCATTTCTCCCATGTCATAATTGCTTTGCTCATTAAGAGATTGCTGCATTAAATTTATATTTGTATTTCTTTACATCTTACATTTGAAAACATGAATCTATAATGTCTCCCTGGATCTCTGCACCATTATGATGAAAGATACAAGTGAAGTCTAAGACAGATATGTTTAATTAGTGAGCAAACTTGACATTTTCAGTGTTTAGACGAGACAGGGAAAAAGCCAAGAGCAGAAAAGTGTTTGGGGGTGATTGTTTGGGTTTTTTTGGATTGCCGACAGAAAATAATCAATGTAGGAAGACCTACATCTTCATTAATAAAATATTGAATTCAGAATCAGCAACTATAAAATCCAAAACTACATTCTCATATCTATTTTTTGAATTGAAATTTATTGCAAACATTCTTATTCTTTATTTGCTCTGTGATAGAGCAAACTTTACGGCTTTATGTAAAGTTCTTAACATGGGGCAGAAATAGAAGTATTCAACTGTTTAATTGATGATTAATTTCACTTAAGTCAATTGGAACTGCCTTTTAGATAAGTTTGAATCTTTTACCCCCAGCTTCACACACATCAGCTTGGCTGTATCCTTTAAAATACAGGGACTAAAAATTTTAATTTTTATTTCTCTTTTTTTGATTGATTGCTTTTTATAGAAATGTCAGTCCCAATCTCAGTCAACAGAAAAATTATAAAGAGAAAATATTCTTTCCTTTCAGCTTGTAGGAAATTCTTAATTGCCCTTAATATACATGCCTGGATTTTTCATTCAGAGTAGAAAAAGCTGACCTTGGATATCTGTCTGTGGCATGTAGTAAAAACAAAAGAATTCGCTACCCCACAAGGAACTGATATATTGGGAAAGATTGTTTTGGTGAGGTCTGAAGTCAGCATAAAGCATTCACTTGACATTTTGCAACCTGATGAAATAGAAAATGTAACATAGAAACCCATCAGGTTACTACAGAGCTACATTACTTATCCAATAAAGTTGGCACAACGTGCTGGGGTGTAATATAAATCAATGACATATTGGTTGAACACTCCACATAGAAATATTTTCAAGACGATACATCCATATCATAACATCATCTGATCAAATTTCAAAGAATGACACATTTGTTAAAACCAAGGAAAACTGGAGAAACCCTCACGTTAAAGACACTGATATGTCGATCTATTGACAGTGCCTTTGTTCTCAGAAGCTGCACCATTGCAGAATAGGGCAGTCCTTAAATTAGAGCCAACATTTAGGAACTCTGCTTCCAGGATGCTTGTTGGAATCTGAGCAGCCTTAGTTGGGTACACTCAGCAGTATGTGAAATTTTCTTAGATGCAGTGGGTTAACCTCATTTTCTGTTTAATGGGACGAATCATCAGATCTCAAATGCAATCAGGGTAATTGTTTCTGACCTGGACATTATTCACTGGCTATCAGTAGAGAAGCTGGGAACTAAATGAATAGCAACACTGTAATTTTTCACTGGAGATAGTAAAGGAATATAAAGCTCTGTTATTTTACCCCTATCTTCCCTAATTTAACATATTTGTAGTCTAATATTTGTTTAAATCGTTCTAATTTGTCTTATAAACTTATAAAAAACCCACACAGTGGATGCTGTTTAGAACAAAAAAAAGCCTTATGTTCTGAATTTCTCCTGATAATTATGCCATCTTTGTCCCTAATCCTTATACCATCTTACTTTGCTGCATTAAAGCCTTCCACTTTGGAATTAGCTTATAGCATCACACAATGTTACAGAATCAAATCCATGGGATGTTGGACAAATGACTGACATATAAAAAGGCCAACCATTTGGGCTGGCAGATTGAAAGTGTTTGTATCTGCTTTACTAGTTCTATATAGTATTACTTGGCAGATCGTTCAAGTGGGTGGTCAAGTTTTGGTTTCAAGTGGTAGGGTTATTTTTTTCTCAGCTGGCAATAGAATTTTCAGCCTTTTGGAAGTCTTATTCTTTGATAGGTAATGAGTGATTCGGTAGAAAGAAGCAGGAATGGTTCAATTTCACATAGCCTTCTAATTCAGGGTTAGAGGATGAAACAGAAGAACCTACAGAATCTGAGAGCTGGGGCCCTAAGGATTTAGCTAAGGCCAACTTTCTCATCTGTGAAGTTGTGTTTTTCATTATATCTGACATTTTTTGAGGGTGAGTTTTGTTATAGATTATTAGCCTATGGCACTGGGCTGGGAAGATGAGACTTCACTGAGATACAGAACACATAAAAAAAAGAGTGAACAATTGAAATTACAGGGTTATTGGTATCTTGTTGTCAAGGTAGCTTGAGGTTGGTTTTGCACTGAGAGGAATTCAGCTTGCTTTTATGTGTGATACTATGAAATGAATTCAGTGCCCAGTATGCCCCAACTCTAATTATAAAACTTTCTAAAAACAAAGAGTAAAACCAAACCAATTCTTTCTGCCTTTCTTTCACTGTTTAACTCTTCTCATGCACCTCTAGAACCACAGTATTGATTTTACACAATCAAGGGCTTTAAATACCTTAGATTACTATGTGTTTTCTGTTCTGTCCTGGGTTATGTATATTCATGGAAGGAATAGAAAAGATAATTTTGTGTAAGATAATAATCTCTGGGATGTTATTTAGGCTGTTTAGGAGTAAAGTTCCTAAACTCACTGGTGCTAACTTAGAAGGGAGTAAGACCATTTCAGCAAGGAGCAAATAATTTTCTTGGTAGCTGCTATGCAACTAATCAGGTAACAAACATAATAGTCATAAAATATTACCAGCTTATTAAATAAAGGAGAATTGAAGAAATGAACGTTGTTGGAGAATTTAGGGAAAACCTTGGAAAGACTTGGTTGTCTCAGCCCATTCACAGTTGGGTTTACTGGATCTCTAATCTGCTTTTATTCTCTGAACTAAGTCTTTAAATATGTATTTTTAAAAATCTGTAAGAGGAAGGAAGTAATCTGTTTTCATTATCAATCACAATTAAACAAGCAGTTTTGGATTTAACCTGCAATAAGGAAAATTCAGATTAGTTACTAGAAAAAACCCCACCTTTTAGAGGTAATGGTAGTAATGCATTGGAGTAGATTGCCTGGAGAGATTTTGGAACCCTCATAATTGGAAGTTTTTAAAAGACAGTCTGGACAAATATCTGTCAAGATTAATATGTTTGATCTTGCCTTTGAACAGAGGATGGATGAAATGACCTCTTGAGGTCCCTTCCAGCCCTGTTATGAATCTATAAAATAATGTTTTAGCTCCAAGGGGAGAAAAGAACTATCCAAGCACAGAGAATCTGCTACAAATGACCTTTGATATATTTATTGACAAAAATTCTGAAGTGATCTGAGTATGTAGCCAGTAATGATGAGATAGAATTATCCAAACAAAGATTAATCTCTAGTTTCTTCAATCAGAGTCCTATTTGAAATCTGTATGCCCTATGATTTAAGACTTCTTGTAGGAAATAAAACTGGGATTCTGTGTTTGCCAAATGAGGGTTTTAGTTTGAAAAGTTTAATAACATATTTGTTATCCCACTGTCACAGACTTGCTCCTGTTCTCTCCAAGGCAAGCTTATCGAGAAATGATAAACTTGACTCAATCTGAAAAATGGTCTTTTATGGGACACTCTATGACTTAATTGTGAAAAGATCAGTGTCCTCACTTCATGTCTTCAGACACAATTGGAATTTGGCTTTGCAAAGAGCTTATTTACAAGAGTCTGCTCAACCAAAGAGGCTCATTTCTTTCTGGAATTCTCTAGAGCAGTGATTTTCAACCTTTTGCAGTTTTAAAAATTCCTTGGAAGCTGTTGACTACAAAATAGCGATTGTGAGGTTATAAATCAAAAGTCTAGTATTAAGAGAACTGCAACAATAATGGGGAAAAAAAGCAGCCTGAGTTGACAGGTACCTGCATCACAGACCAAACCCACCTGCTGTAGAGCTGTCCTGTACATGGAGGTGAAACTGTCTATAACAAGTCACGGGAAAAGTGAAAGATCTTCTGACAACAGCCTTAGAAATACCATTTTATTTACTTCTAGATGAGCCTTCCATGGGAAATATTATTGAAATATAAGGGTAAATAATAAAAGCAAAGAATTCCTATAGAATCACCAGATATTTCAGATTGGAAGAGACTGTGAGTGATCTCCAGCCCAGCCTTTCCAAAGCAGGGTTAGCAACAAAGGATCGTGTTTGTCAGGGCTTTATCCAGACATGTCTTCAAAATTTCCAAGGACAAAAGATTGTGCAAACCCACTGGGCCAACTCTTCCACCACTTGACTTTCCTCTTGGTTTTGTGGGTACTTGTCATCTTTAGACCCCCGACCTTTGCAAGGGTGAAGGAAGATTTTGTTCCTAGCAGTGGTAATGTCTGTGCAACACCAGCAACTTAATGTACTGGGGAAACGCTGATCTTTGGTAATAAATGGTGGTGACTTTAGTCTTTCAACTGCCTTACCTTCATCTGCGAAAAGATAATCCTTAGTTACCCTGGAGTATTTGAGAACCTTTGGTGAAAACTGTATTTATGTTAATTAAGATGTTTCTCACACAAATAAGGCTATTTTGCATAAACAAACGTCCTATCCCATTTTATATTTGAAATATTCAAAACTGCAAAAAAAAATTATCTCAGGGTGTAATTTAATAAGAAAATGCAAGTACAATTGTCTTTTACAGAATTAAAGAACATTCGGGCTATCAAAAAGATTGATCTACTGTGTTAAAAAAAAACTTCTACATTCATCCCATTAAAAAAATTAAAATAATTTGATTCTGGAGATACAATTAGGAATCAGGATACCAAAAAAAAAAAAAAAAAAATATCATTTTGTATCATCAAAATGAAAAAAACAACAAAAATTGAGTATACTCCCCAAACATGTAAAATGCTTTTTCTAAACAACTAAATTAATTCATCTCTACCAGAAAGCAACACAGATAAAGAGTTCCTCTATCTTCAAAGAAAGCAACTTTGCAATAACTAATAGTCTTGAAAGAAAATTGAGTATAATTATTTTTCAAAGGATATAATATAATTTCGGAGAATATTCCTTTTCCTGGGTAATTTACATAAAATATTACGTTCAAGCAAATTAATAAGAAAATCTCTCTTAAATTCTGTTTCAGTGTTCTTATCAGTCAGTTGTTTAAATGAAGATGCTGCGAACAAACACATGCAAATCAGACCCATGCAGCAAAACAGCAAAGCAGCTGTGGAATGGTGTGGTGAGGGAAATGCAGCATAACGCAGTGACTGTGGTGCACTGTGCAGGCGTGAGGGGATGCTCAGCGCTCGTCTGCTCTGTGCGCTGCCGTGACAGCTACGTGGTGTCACAAAAGAACCCAGAGCGCAACATTTAATAGACATCAACCTGCTGAGCTTCGTCCACGTACCCACCATTCATCACCAAAGGGGCTTTGCTGTTTAAGAATCAAACCTGAAAAATAGTGTGAAATTATGGCTTACCTGGTAGGTGTGAGGACAAGCTACTCTAAGGAGCTCTTTATCCTGTCTAAGAATCAAGATCTCTAGCTGAAGATGATTAAGGCTTTTAACTGCAGATACACAGGGCCTGAGGAGTGACTGCTCTGAAATGTTCACCTTGTTTGATAAATATTTTCAGGTTTGGAAGAATTCTTCTAAGTTTTTATAAATTACTTGACTAAACTTCAGTCTTCCTTAAACAGTGGGAGAAATGTCCCGTTTGCTGACAGTTCAGTGCTGCCAGTGTGCTCACTGCTGAACAAATGGTAAAGGACTTTTGTCCTTATTTATTCATTGGCAACAGTTTGAAGCAAAACTGTAACCCCCCCTTGGGAACACTTGACAGGGTTCTTCCATCACATAAAGCATGTTCTGAAAGCAGCAAAATGTTTTCTTGCCAGCTGAAACAGATGTAATATGCTGCTCTCAATTTGCTGTGCCCTAATTCTTTTGCTTAAACCATGTAAAATTTGGTACCTTTGATAGCAGTCTCACCTAGATCTTTAAAAATAGCTTAGAGTATGACTTAACATGTTCATCTTCTCTGTCCTACTACTGTAGCTTATATCCTTCTCTGTAATATATATGGGCTTTTAAATTATTTATGATAGGCAATGCAACTGAAAAGAATATGAATCAAAATGGGAGACTTGATAACTAAAAAGACTATTTTTCTGTCTTTTAAGAGCCACATGAATGTTTGTTGTCTTGCTCATTTTGCCAGAGATGGGAGACATTAAATGACTTTCCTACGGAGAACTCTGTCAGAGTTGATAGTGAATAGCATCAGCGAGACTGTGGCTTTAGGTACAATTACATATGTGATTAAATTTCTCACAACAAAACAAGGCATTTGCAAGAGTATTCAGTGCCATTCATGATTAGGTCTTCTTTGATTTGGGCTCCAGTAATAACTTGAACACTAATATCAAGTAGAAGAGGAGAACCTGCAAGAATGCTCCCAATTTACACTTATATTTCCCTGCCTGTTATTTTTGTCCATGTCCTCAGGCTGAGTGGGAGAAAATGTCTTCAGAAGCTCTGAGGGCTTCTTCCATCTGATAAACTGACAAATCAATGGGGCAACACTCTTACATCTTGCAGTTCTTTGGCTTTACAAAATAATAGTTTTTAATCTCTCTCTAAATGAGCTTTGAGATAAACAAATGTGTGTGTGTTTCCACTTTGGTTTCCCCCTCCTGTTCTTCTGTTAAAATCTGGAATCACAGAGACTTGTTTATAGACTATAATAGGGAAATATAATAATATCAAAGAGTATCAAGCAGCATTAGTAGACTGCAGTTGAAGGAGGCTGCATATCAGGACAGCAAAGTCATCAGCTGATTTCATAATGAACAGAAAAAGAAGTTCAAGGAGACAAGGAGTCTTTATTTCTGCTCTTTGCCTCGAAGTGGACTGTTGCTCAGTTATTCATGATAGACAAAAGAATGCCAAAACAACCCTCATTCAGGATCTCCGTTCATCTGACAAAGGCTGACATATGTAGGGGTAGGATTTCCTCTGCTGTGACATTTCTAGGCGTGGAGGACACAAGAGATAAGCTCCATGAGCTAAGACAGCTTTTGCAATCAAACCCTGCAGCTTGATGAATGCATGGCATTTGGGTCTATTGATCAGTGACACAATAACAAGGAGAAAAGGCATTAAGATACTTTGTTGTCAAAGCTATGCTGGGGTTTCTGTTTTCCTTCTGATAGCGATATTTAAGCAGAAAACATATGCAATGTAATGGACAAAATGCTTGTAAAGGTGTAGATTATTAAAAAAAAGAAAAGAAAAAAAAAACCTCCTGTGTCACTCCAAGAAAAAGAGTCTTAAAAACTTTTAAAATGCCAGCAACCCAAAATGTCAATATTGAGCCAGGTTGAGGAAAAAGCCTGACAGCACTTCATGTCTGTGCTACCTGCGTTTAGGAGCACAAGAATGCTTGTTAGCTGGGGTGGATATTGTGGTCATTTGCTGTGCATTCTGAGATGTTCTTTGCCAAGTTAACCTGTAGCTGTTGAGGCCCTTAAGTATTTCTTAGTGTACACTGAGGTGGACATCTGGAGCAGTTATTCTCTGTCACTTTCTGTGATACAGGTGGTGGGTGGTTTCCTCTTAAAAATTGAGAGAAGAACAAAATGAGGGATGTTTTATGTGCTTTTTTCTGTACTTTACTGCTTTTTTGCTGACACAGATGAGATCAATCAAACTAAATAACATTTCTTTCTCTCACCAGCATAGAACACTTATATTTTCTCCTCTCTTTATCAAACTTGAAACCTTTCATTTCAATAAGAAATTTTTATTATAGAACTACTATGTATTAATGGTCAGTTTACCTGCTTTATCTTAGAGCTGCGTAGGTATGGCAACATATTTCTAACTGCTCAAATGTTCACAATTTGGGATTTTTTTTTCTCTCTCTTGGTAATTTCTGAAATTAACTAAAAGGAGAAGTTAAGTTCTTCTTATAACTTCAGGTGAATTAGAAAAAAGATTTCTGTGTTGTAAGGTTTGCAGCAAACATAGTAATGAAACTTGATATTGAAATATTCCTTGGAGAAGACTAGTTCTTAGTTTGAAAGAATAAGTATTGAAGGAATGTTCTTGTGTTGTGTAGTGACTGCAAAAAAACCAGCTCCTAAAATAAGCATGAACATCTTTCCCACACTGTGGAAATTTGGCACCTTTTATTTTTAAATTTCATCTATTTATTTGTTTATTTTATCTTCAGAAAGAAAATTCAGTGTCACTGTAAAGCTACGTGGCTTGGCAGAAAACAGACTTGAGAGCATCACAGGTATAAAAGAATCACAATCATTTCTCTTCCAGGCCCTTGCTAAGTGTATCACTTCTTCTGTGTGGCTATTCTGTAGGGAAAATGACATATAAATATATCTCTTTATCCTGCTAGGTGCCCACTGACACCTGGAGCAGTGTTAGCAGTGTTTCTGCTCCTGACTCCTGGCATTTGAGATGAGCTCACTCCAACCATCCATGTGCACAACTTCCATGTCCCCGTCTCATCCTTCCTTGAGGGACGCAGTGATCCCTGAGAACGTGGAATTGGGGCTACCTTTTCTCTCAGGCAAAGAGAAAAACCCAATCAAATGAAATTTGGAGCATTCCTATTTATATAAAATAAACTGGATAAACCAAGACAATGCGGAACATTCTTTGACTGATGACATACAAGAAATTAATGACTGACAGAGTATAATTTCTGAACTTAACAGGTTATACACTTATTGAATTTAGAATGAAGTCTCTTAAATTGGTTTATTTGCTGTCACAAAGAATGCAAAATAAATAGGAATGTTCTCTCCTTTTTACTCCAGAATAGGTAATAGAAAAATCTTTAAATATAACTGTCAGCTGCAGGTTTGAAATACTGTATCTACATGAGAATACAAACACACAGATGAAACCATGGCAATGATGGATGCACAGCCTTGCACTACCTTGAAGCCCAGAAAAGGAAAAATGTGCTTATTGAATCAAAAGATTAGTGTTAGTGTGAGCTACACATGGGAATCAACTCCTGAAAAAAGAATGTTTTACTGTTACTTCGTTCTGCTTTCCTTTGTCACCTAAAGGATTGAACTTTGTTTCATTGTAATTACATTTTCAGTTGAAAAAATACTGAAGAGTTTAAAGGTCTGCGCAGCTTCCATTTGAAGTAAATCTTATGATGTGATAAAGGTGTTCAAATTTTACACTAAACATAAAATGAGCCTAGCTTCTAATGCTTGCTGTAATCCATAAATGCTGCTGTAATTATTTCACCACATAACTGAAGATAAATTTAGTCATATGTGTGCACATTAAGTATATGTATCCAGCATGACTTTTATCTTTATTTCTCCACAAGAAGTACACATCTTAATTATTGAGGAAAATACTGTAATCTTACTCCTTTTGAACAGTATCTTAACTCTTCACCATAGTTTTCTGTCCTTCCATCAGCTTGTTTGGCCATTTTCTTGGTAGTAGACTGTGTTTGCCACAGTGCTGACTTTATGTGCCAAAGACAAGGGGATGCCTGTTTATTGCTCAAGGCAAGAATCAATTCACATTGTTCTGGAACTTCACCTTTATCCTAGCTCATTTGGGGAATTTGCAGAAAGGTTTCAGGTGAGAAATGAATGTAGTTCTGCTGTAGTTCTGCTGGTTGTGGAGAAAAACTTCCTGTGTGCTTTGTGAAAGGAATTCTTAATGCAAACAAAAAGGAAGTTTTTAATTGTAAAATGCATCATAGATTGTGAAATGCTTTTTATCTAGTTCATTGTTTAAGTAACAAAACATGCAGAATTAAGCATTTTTTATATTAATATCCAATTTTTCATATTAATATCAATATTATCCACAGTTTATTCACTGTGGATAATATTTTTTCTTTGTGTTCTTTGCATATCATAGAATCAGAATGATTTGGATTGGAAGGGATCTCAAAGACTACGTAGTTCCAACCGCTCTGTCTCTTCCCTCTAAACCAGGTTACTCTGAGCCTGGTCCAACCTGGCCTTGGACACTTCCAGGGATGGGGCAGCCACATCTTCTCTGGGCAATCTGTGCCAGGGTCTCACCATCCTCCCAGTGAATATGTGTGGGCTTTGTCTATGAAGCCGACACAAAGCCCAGTAACTCAGCACCTCAATTCTATAATCAGTGCTCCCACTGCACTCTCTCCACTGCCCTCCCTTTGGACCACGAACAACAGTGACTGCGTACCTACAAATCACACAGCAAAGGCAGAGCTGTGAAGAACTGCAGATAATGGAAAACTAGAACTCCCATTTTGCAGTTCTGCCTGTGTCCCATTTTCTCTTTTTATTAGACCCTGTTTGAATAATTAATGTGGGACTGGCAAGGAGATATCTAAGGAAGCATATTCAACGTAATGTAATTATGGAAAAAGCATTTTTCAAGCATCATGTATTTTCTATACAAAACATAGAACATTCAGCAATGTTGTACTCACCTCAACTCATTGGTCATGATGATGAGTTTGTGGACATTACCTTTTTCTGGTTTTTTTTCGGATTTTGGTTTTTTTTCAGGGGAGAGTCTTAATTTTTTTAATCAAATAATACAAACTTTCTCCAGCTATCTGGGAAATTGTTTTTGCTTCATTCTGAAGCTGAAAAGTAACCCAGGGATTAATAAATTTGGGGCTGAATATTACTTTGTCACTTTTGGCTGGCTGAAAGAGTCTTATTGGCTTGAGGACAAGCGGGCTTGTATTCTCATGTGCAAGGAGCATTGCTGACAGCAGTGCAGGTACAGAGCCCACAATACACTAAGATACCTTCTGGAGGAAAGCAAATAAATGGTTGTTATGAGAGTTAAGCTGTAAAGAGGCTGAGTGAAATATGGCATCACTAAAATGCATAGCAAAACCCAGTGTGATTTCCATGCTGCCAGAATTTCATTCAAATTCAGCAGAAGTTTCTAGAATGAGAGAGAAGGTCAGGCACACAAACCTGCATAAAGCATGTATATATATTAATATATATATATTATATAAATTTTTTTTAACAAAATCAAAGCTTATTTTTATTGACCTGATATTTCCTAAATTTTAACATGGACATAACTCTTATACTCAGAAAGTCTCATTTGAAATAAGATTTAGAAAATGATGATGTTTTTCTATAACTAATCAGAAACAATTTCTGAATCTGTGGAAAACTAAACTGAAAAGTGTAAGACAAGACTGACAGGTTTCTAAATGAATGCCTAAAGTTGGAGGCGGAATTGTTACTCTAAGAGCAGCAGTTCTGATCCTCTGACATCAAAACTGAAAAAACCCTCAAAATGTACATTGCTGCAAGTCATTTTACGAGTTGGGTCCTTCCAGCGCACAGTATGAGATTGAATACTCAAGGAACAAGTAGCTGCTGGATTAATTACTTCTCACATTTAGTTTTCTGTGAATAAACCTCTGTGCCAATTTCTTTTAAGGGTTCACTAATAGGAACCTGGTGTTATTCAGACAGTTACAGTTGGCTTGACATCATTGTTCCCTTTCTAATCACAGGGAGAAAAACAGAAAATAAAAGTTTGCCTTTTGCTTTTAAACATGCAAGTCATTGTTAGAGAATATGCTGAAGTGTTTCTTAAATGCCAGCTTCTCATTTTTTTGTATCTACAAATACCTAACAAAATCAAAATAATCCTGAAAAGCAGTTGTCTGGGAGTAGAATAAAGTACCTTCATTATTTGAGGCACTACAAAATTTCTGAGGACTTAGGAGAAAGTTATGGGACTGTTCAGAATCTTTGCACATTTAATGGACTCTTTCAGATGCATCTGCACACAGATGTTGTGTTGGTTCCATTGGGATTTATCACTTTATTTTGTAGTATTGCTGCAACAAGCTTTAAGCTACAGAACAAGCAGATTCAAAGCAGACAAGACTTTTGCTTGTGTGGTTCTTGCCATTTATTTGACGTGATACTTCTGATCATAAATCCAAATGTTCCCATCAGGAACATCACCATGCCATAGGAGTTACCCTTTCTCAGAGGTGTTTATCATGTCTCCCATCCATTCATAATTTCAGTCCATGTAAAGGTAAGGGGAAGATCTGTAAACAAACTTGAACAAATATTTCTAAAAATTATTGAATTCTTGAAAATTATCCCAATCTTTTACTCAACATGTAACTTTCAAACCTGCTTGTCTCTTCAGTTGTCTCTTCCTCTTGTTTACTGAAGCCCTGCCCATCTGGACCACAGAGTCCACCTGTGATCTTCCTGTAGAAGGCATTCTTTTTTGTATGTGAGACAAGAGGGACTTCTTAGTAATATTCTTGCTTATTTTATGATAATTACCACTGGCACAGAAAAAAAAAAAAAGGGGGGGAGGGAGGAGTAAAATTATGGAATTGTAAATGTACATTTTCCAGTAAAATGGAGATAGGAGTGATGATTGTAAGAACAGAGATGGGAACAAACACTCACCAGGTTTAAAAGAAAGAAAACCCACAAATGAGTCACTTTATTCTAAACTTGCGTCAAGCAACACAGGAGGTACTGAATCTCTCTCATTCTCTTCTTTTTAAAAATTTTCCCCTAAAGTCATTATAAAACATGACTGATGAGTACAGGCAATTTTTATTCCACATGCTGGTTTCCCAATAATACTCAAATTTAGCTCTCACAATCTTCTTCTTTTTTTTCTTTTTTTTTTTTTTTAATGGAATAAAATATTTCTGCTGTTTTCTACTTACAAAATTTACAGAATTTTAAAGCATTTAATCAGTTGGAATAGAGTAATAATAGGCTCTGTTTGCTGAAATCTTTTTGAAAGCAAACACTAGTGATACAAATAATGTCACTTCCAACCTCTCATTCTGTATAATCTAATTTTCACTTTTATTTGATCACTATTGCCATGGTACCTGAGAAACAACCAACCAACCAAAAAAAAAAAACACACCAAAAAAAGAATACTCCAGCATCTATCTAACCCTAACCCTAACCCTCTTCTGACCTTCCCAGTGTTTATGTTGCTAAATTAAATTTCTGAAGAGTTTTCTGGGATGGATGACAACAGCAATACAGAGAGAAAGGCAAGCTATAGAGGTTGTCTTGTGCTTAGTTCTGAGCTTAAATGTTCTCACCTCCCAAGTGCTCCTACAAAGTTTCATTTTTCCAACAAGTAAGAGGTGTGTCCCTTAGATCCTCACTTCTTAAGAAACATTTTATTGCTACAGCTGTACTTTGTTTTATTGATGTGTTGTTACCTGAATATTTAGTCCGGAGCTTCCTATATATGTAGCTTCCTGACTATATCTTTGAATTCCTAAATTGGGCTGTTCTTTCTTTATTAACACTTACCTACACTTGTTCAGAGCTTCAAATTATAAAGTTCATTATGGAATGTTGCAAACAGTAAGGGCTCTCTACAGAAGATGATCAAATCTTTGTTCTTCACATAAGCTAATATATAAACACTGCTGCAAAAATCCTCTTCATGCTCGATGACATTGTAGTACTTCACATGTCAAATGAACATGGATTGGAAGTAGGTCAGGCTTTTGTAATCTCATTTCTTCAGATTTGCTTTGATCACAACAGAATTTCAAAAGAAGAAGGTCTCCACTGGAGCAAGTCAAGTTTTAATGAAGTCGTGTAACAGAGAGAACTTACTCCTTGCCAGTTGATTTCATGAAATGCTTTGTGTGCTTCATGGGCCTCCAGGACTCCTGTGCTGATACAAAAGTTGAACTCACTTGTTTTTTGCTGAGGTTGTCACATGTTGGCAATATTTGTAAGATACTTGTATAAATCACTTGAACAGGGCATTGTTCAGGGCTTCTTAGCTACTTGCGAGATGCTGATGATTCTGTCCATGTTCTTGAGTTTCAACACCTGTATTACATTTTTCCTTTCAAAATGCTTTGGTTTTGGTTACATTACTCATGCCAAGTTACCATCAAAGGTCTCGTTTCATTGATAAAAAAGCCAATGCAAGATATTATATTTAGTCTGATACCACAAAATCTGTAATGAGGCAGCTCTACTGAAAAGAAAACAGTGATAGTTTGTAAACCTTAAGAAAGCGATGTCATTTCTGCGAAGACAGAAAGAACTTGGGTTTTGTTAGGATTAGCAAAAATTCAATAGGAGGGCCAAATAAATCTGTGTGAATTGCAACTTCTGCTGAGATACAGAGGATTTACTGGGTGATGTGCTGACATGAATTGCTTTCGTTCTGTTACGGGTGTAGTCCATACCGACCTATGGATGCTACATCTGGATCCGTAGAGCGAATTGCTGTAGCATCTTGCAGCTTCTCCAAAGACAGCAAACCTTCCAGCCACCTTGCAGAAAACTGACACAGCTGTGCTACTGTTGCCACAGAAGACACGCAGAAGCTGAAATCAAAAAGGAAGAAATGTGGTGGGCCTTGAGTTGGTTTCTTTTCTTTGCTAATCGGGACTTTAAAGCAGTTTGTTTAATTGGTGCTGCTGATATTAAACTGTGCATTACCTGAACGGAAGGTTTTCATTTCATGCTCCTCCATACTCAAAGCAGCATTAGGAGACTATAATCTGTTAAGGCTAAACTCAGTTTTATTGATTTCCTTTCACAATCAAATGATTTTTGTAGTAATTAAGTTCTTTTGCAAAAATCATAAACATTAGTATATTGCTAATTTAAAAAGCAGCTACTAAATAAATCTGTCATGCAGTGCACATGTTCCACTGTGCACTTTGCTTGTGTTGATACTGCTGTTTCCATTTTTGTTTCAGCTGAGTAAGAGAAGTCTACCCAAAAATCTGCTTTCTAATCAGGTAGATGGAAAAAAAGGATATTTAGGCACATAAATCGCAAAACTGATTAAGGTTTGCAGCAGTCCACTTACAATCCCTAGTGATTTTACTGTGTGAATTTCCTGGTCACTGCACATATAAAAAACTACAGAATGGTATAGCTATTCACAGGCAGAGAGAGCTCATTTTCATGTACAACCATTGGTACATTTCTAGGGAATGTATCTGAAGCTTTCAGAAATGAGGGCCCTTATGATTTTAGGGTTTACGTTTTTAAAGCTGATTGGGGAATTTTGATGTCAGATTCTCATTTAAATCCATTTACTTTTTTGGAAAAAGTTCATTTTCAGCAAGGTTTTAACAGCTCAAATAAATAATTAGAGCAAAAGAACTATTCAGTAATTTTCATGGAAGTTATACTTACTAACTTAAGTTTTCTATAGTATTGTCAGTTTTGCTGTGACAAACCACTGATATGTGACTTACTATAGCTTGAAATAATCCTACCTATCAGAAACCTATATTGTCATATTTTATTGCTTATTTCCCAGTGTAGGTTAGCACTTTAAGATAGACATTGCTAACATTAAAGCTAATGTTATTTCAAAGATCCCTACTTCCATGATAAGTGTGTGACCTTGCTGACCTCTGCCATAAATAAGATTCCTGAGGTTCTCTTTTAATTCTGTGTGTTAAAAGGTAGAATCTCAAGTTCAATAGGGCAAAATTATTAATAAATTCCTCCAGAAATGTTAAAAGTAATAGAATCAAAGTAAATTTTAGGACCAGTTGGGCTTTACTATTGGAATAAAGGTCTGCATAATAATGTGCAAGCTTAGGGAAAACCTGTATGCATGTCCTTTGTTGGACAGACCTCAGGATGGGCCTTGAATTCTCCCCTGTGATTATTTTGATTTCACAAGGAAAAAATGTTCCCAATTCTAAAGCAATTTCTTACATTAAATTCTTTTAATTCCTAAATAAAACAGATTGTCAGTTTTTTTAGGGAGGTTATCCATTGCTATTGAAGGTATTTCTTTATAGTTATTCCTTTATCTCTAAAAGCATGCAGGTTTTATTAAATGTAAAACACTGAAAGGAACGCAGAATTCATATTACATGGCGTGTCCTGCTGTGGCCTTGCTTTGCCAAAGAAATGTAGCAAAAATGTGCTGGTAATATCCTTTGTCTTCATTATAAGAATCTGTGTTACTACATTCTTTCTGATGTAAGGCCATTTACCTTGACTCCCAACTACATTTAATCTCATCACATTCACTGTCATTATAGCAACATCTTTATTCCACTTGAAAGACTTTAAAGCTCTGGAGGATGATATTATAGTAAGGGCAGAATATGCTTTATTGAATAGGGTCCTGTGTAAATTCCAGATATGATCATGCCATCCATTTTTATGAGCCTGCTCACATGATTCTGGGTTAATGTAGTAATTGTGATTCTTCCAGTTAAATATAGGGATGGAAAATCACACCATGAATAAGCATGATAAATATTTTGATATTGAAAGGACCAAAAGAAGATCTATTAAGAGATCTTACTATAGATCTTGGCTTAAAAAAACCTTCTGTCCTTCTCCAGCAAAAGCTTCTACAGAATGAAAACATTCATGTGTAAATACAAATGCTAATATTAGAAATAAGAGTAAATTAATTCTGAGACAGGAAATGACATCACTGTAACTTATCCTCAGTGTAGAACTCAGTATTTCAAGGATCATATTGGTTTTTGTAATTTTGTAACAAAACCTACACTGCTGAGTTGAGTAAGCTTTACTCACTGAAAAAAAAAAAATCAAATTTAGGCTACTTGTCAAGGGATCAGCATTACAATGGAAATTTTCATAGATAAAATGTTTCAGAACACTCAAAAAAAGCCAGAGAGTCAGGATTGGGATTTCCAAGTCTCATATAGCTCATGAACAGCCCACAAGGCTATTAAAGCTGTCCCAGTCCCAAGAGGCAGAAGGACTCCCAGGAAAGTGGTGGAAGCCAACAACCCACTGTCTCTGCTTCCCTA
This sequence comes from Pseudotriccus pelzelni, assembly GCA_035584735.1. Taxonomy (NCBI): domain Eukaryota; kingdom Metazoa; phylum Chordata; class Aves; order Passeriformes; family Tyrannidae; genus Pseudotriccus; species Pseudotriccus pelzelni. The sequence goes on from JAWMRA010000020.1 coordinate 7,717,152, forward strand.
TGTGTCCAGATCTCTTAGGCCTACAAAGTACATCTCTGAAAATGTCTTTCTGTTGGATTATCTCTTTCATCGCCTGTATTCTTGTAGGTGGTTGTCCAGAATAGCAAGAACAAGGTGCATGGAAAATTTGAGATCAGATAAACTAGTTTTCACATGACTTGTTCTAGATAGGGAAATAAATAGCTATGTGAAATTAATGGGTCACTAGATCCTTGTGAAAAAACAGTAAGAATTTCTTAGTGAATGTGTGAATAAAGCGTTCTTGAAGTACTAAGCATGACCATGTTGATAGATAGACTTACCAAATAACTGAAGGGCAGATTATTGGTCCTTGCCTTAGGTCAGTGATAACGTTGTATGATCTTCTCATTTATTATGGCAGATTTTATTAGGTGTGTTATTATAGGCTGCCCGTAAGATTTTATGTACCAGCAGAAAATAAAATTATAGTTTATCAGATTATTTCTCTGCCTCTAACTATTCTAGATGGGTGAAAACAGAGATTTGCAAGGTGTAGAACTTCTTAATGAATACAGATGTAGAGGAGGATGACGTTAAAGATGATTCTGTCTGCTCTTTAGCCTTTGAAGCTGCAGCATCCAGTGCTGATCCAGGGACTGACCCAGGGGAAGGGGAGCACTAAAGACTGTTAGTTTTACTGAGATGGTTTCTAAAGATTTGATTTTCCCTTGAGAATTGCTACATAATGTAAACACTGGGTATGTCTTAGGCCAGTATGTGCAGAATATGTGGGTTTTTTTCAGGGGCAAGCTTTCTGCTGTATTAGCTAAAGTAAATATTCATGTTGCTAATTGGTTCAGATAATTTAGGTAAATGGTGGTTTTTGAAGATTACTTACAGTGCAAGATTAGTCATATGAACAGAAATAATTGCCTATCTAGCCATTTCAGTAACCTCTGCTATTCTCTCCTTTTTATCTCACTTTACAAAGCAACTTCATCAGGCCCTAATAAGCGTTACTCAAAGAGAGCCTGTAAGCCTTGCTTTGAAGGGGCATATAAATGATGAAAGGAGAGACAAGACAGGCAGGAAATAGAACTCAGTGAGGTTACAGATTCTTGCAGATTTTTCCTCCAAACTGTTATTCAGTAAAAAGGTTTCCCTTTCCCTCATGTCACAGAACCATCCTTCTGCACTATCTGTTCCTGGGTAATCCATGGCACAGTATCTTCATCATTTCTATTGAACCTGGGAGACATCAAATCAGGCTGACACAGGGCTTCCTCACAAAAAGATGCATTGGTTTTTCCCCTGAACAGAGTTCTCATTACAGAGAAACACAATCTAATTTCCACTTATACAATGGATGGGTCCCACAGTTCACAAAAAATATATGGAGGGAAAAGGTGTCTTACAAACCTATCAATTCATCTTTGGTTTCTCAGAGTTTATCCCCAAATGAGTTCAACAAAATGCCATTTGTTTTTTTCTTTTCATGTATAACTCCATACAGGCTTCTCTACAAGTGACATTTTTACCAGGGTGCAGAGTCAAATGTTTTTACAAGACTGTATTTCTGATGCCTTATTGGGTCTCTCAGGGATCTTCTCAGAGTGGTGGCTCCCCATTGCAATGCATTTTGATGGTCCTGAAAAATCTTTTCTAAATCACTGTTCTCAGTAGTGCTGAGTGTTAGTATTAAATGTCATATTTGCTAGTTATTTCATTAAATATTTTTGCTCCTTAATTAAGGTGATTACTTCATTGTTTTTCTCCATTCTGATTATCCAGAAAAACAAACCCTTCTGGCATTCCCACTCAGATGTGTTCTGCTTTTATTGAAAAATTAAGATATTTGATCTTGCCTCTTTCTCTCCTGTATTAATCAGATCTACTTCAATGTGGAGACATACCAAACAACCCTTGTTTAGCAGGTGTTGTGTTCTAGAAGTGCTGCTTTCATCACTCTACAAGCTATCAAATAGTAACAGGCTGGCTGCTTTTGCCACTGGCTTTCCATCATGCTGGGAACTGTTCCTGCTGCAAAAGAATCCAGTAGGGTCTGTGGTCTTGTAGTTCTAAAACTCATACAGCTAAAACCAAACAGTTGATATGATTTGCTCTTTTGGGAAGAGAAAATCTAAAAATGACAGTTGAACAAACCTATAGCAGAATCCTAGCAACACATCTAAGAAAAACTTGACCTAATCTTATTTTTTTCTCAGACTTCATGTGAATTTAGGTATGTAGAAGTTGAAAAAACGAGGCACGTAAGGTATTCCTAGTAGATATGCTTTAGCCTACCCCGACTATTTTAAATTATTCCCAAATTCATAATTCTAAAAGAGCGCTCTTCTTTGGAAAAAAAAAAAAAAGAGGTAGATAAAACATTCTTCAGAGGAAATGTTTGTAGAATTGGAATCCAAATTACTTGATGGCACAGAATTGTTTTCAGTCCTCTTCCCAACTGGATTTTAATTCAGCAATCTGAGAGATTTTACAAAGCTAATCATTTGCTTTGATCCTGTGAATACATTCCCCTTGAATCAAGACAAAATCAATAGGAGAAAACAATTGATGAGGGGAAGAAAAGCCACTTTCCTATGCTCTAAAGATGTATCTGTCCATTGACAAATGGTAGCACATTCTACAATTAACTTATAGCATATCTCAAGGAGAAAGATGCAGAAAAGACTCAGGAGGGTCTCTCAGTGGAACATGTCTGTGTGCGGTGTTGGGGATGACTCAAGTTCACTTTGTCTTTCATCACCTTGTCATTAATTTTCTTAACTTTAGTTAGCTGCTGAAAACAGTTTTCTATTTGTCTTTGATATATGCAAGTTATCAACACCATTAATCTGCATTCTGGAAAGTGTGTTCCCTACTACTGCTACTATTTCTCCCATACACTTGGAAACCTATGGACTGGTGCATGACTGATACTATCTGTCATTACTGTCTGATTTCCCTGACTTTGTTCCCTGAACAACATGATTTGTTGCTTAAATGTTTGGGCTTTTTATGGAAAAGCATTGTTTGACTCATCTCATTACCTTGAGTTTAATCTGCCCTAGATGATTTCCCAGAATTTCCACAGACATATCTGTGTCCACTCCGAACCATGTTCTAAACAATTTACAAGCTTTCAGTAAAGTTTCAGCAGACATTGTAACATTAATAATTGTAGTGCCAGTACAAATCCTTCTCTAAGCATCACTACCTCAACAGTGAAACCTCAGTATTAAAACCCCGATTCTTTTCAGACATGGCACCTAAGGAAAGATTTTTAGAAAATTGCATCTAGCAGCATCTTTTGTGCACAGCCACCAGAGGAATATTTTTGCAGATAAGATTTAAGTATTAAATGGAGCTAAGTACATATGGTCCTTTGTCAATTATGCATTGTCATCCTGCTGTGCTATAGAGAATACTTTCTTTTTTACTTCTCTTTATATATCTCTTGAGGAAAATATGTCATGATTGTGGTTGTCAGCACTGACTCAAATAGCTGAATTCTTTTACCTACTTTTTGATTGCTCAGGTATACTGAGCAGTAAGCATGGAATTTATCCATCTGTCTTTAAGTCCATAAAATTTCCATTGGAAATCTAGTTTGTGTCCTGAAACACACTGACAATTAAGAAAATTATTCAGTTTTTGAAGAACCATCTAGTATTACTTGATATTCTACCAAATTAAATTTTCTCCAAAATCTATTTTCATTCTTTAATTCTCCACTTTATGGGTGTTGTCCCCAAATATAGGACATACAGTAAAACCAGGACTTTCTAGCTTAAGGGAAAATGATTGTACTACAAAAAACAGGGAAGATTTTGTTTCTTTATCCTGTTTCCTTACGTCTTCTAATTTACTAACCTTTCATAGAAGCTTAACAGAACAGTGACAGTACACAGCACTTTCTAGAGTCAGCATTAGAGAGAATGTTAAACTTGTAAGGAAAGACATCAGCTACAGCAAGTAAGGAACAAAACACAAAACCTGTAACTTTCTTCCCTTTAGTGCTTATATTTCATTGGCTTCTTAGTTTTCATTCCCATGTGATTTAACATCATTATAATTTCCATGATGTGTGGTGCATTTTTTACGCAGTATTTCCATTAAGTATCTTTCTTGCTTTCTATGCCTGGCCTACCATTATATCTCCGCTCAGATCAGTACTGAACTACCTTCTGTGCTCTAGCTCATGCCTGTTGCCTTTCTGAGCCAAACTCTTGTCCTGTGGTGGTGCTGCAGCTTCCCACTACTCCTGACTGTGCAGCACAGTCCCAGGAGGCAGCACAACAGTGAAAGGCTTGGCAGTGCTATGGGGTGCCATGGCTTGTATGTAAGTCAGGTAGAAGAAAGACTGTCCTGTGTGTTGTACAGGGAAGGATAAATCCGTGACTTTTTAGTGGAAGTTCTCCAAACTGTTATCTCTCTGTTTCAGAATGTAGCTTGCTTTTATGTTCTGTTTCCCTAACTCTGTGAAATATGTGTAGAAGTGCCAAGAAATTGATTCCTTCAGCTACATTTTTGTGGTGTCATTGATCTGAGCAGGAATCACATAAAGTGCCGTTGATCTAAATGGGGGTCAGGTTGAAACATCCAAGGGAAGGATGTGGTATTTGGGTTCTACAGGAGCAAAACACCCAGAAGATTAATTCATACACATGCACTTTTCTAAGTGAGTTACAAACTATTCTCGTGTGTTCTGAGACGTGAGACCTGTCTGTCCCAGTAAGGAGCAGAGGCACGTGAGTCCTGTATTTGTTGCTGTAGTGAGCATTAAATAAGCAAGAGTCAATACAATATTAACCTCTTTTAATTTCAATCTCCTTATCTGTTTGCTCTACTGTGTATATAGTCTCTGGGTGCTGTGGTGCTTCCCGTATGATCACAACTAAATGACTGTGCACTTCATTTTCAGTCATCAGTGATGAATTTTCATAGTGCTTAAAGAAGAGTTTGACTATTTCAAAACGTTCAGGCAAATGCTTAAATTGGTTTATTTCTGTTGTCTCCATATAGAGACTTTCAGGCACTGATAAAAGATTAGATTCAGGCTACAGATAACTTACAAAGTAGTGTATCATTTAAGTGTATTGGCAAATCTGGGACTGATCAGAGAAGACAATGGAGAGGGCAAAGATGAAAGTGCAAATGGAAATCCAGGAGTCTGATGAATGTGGAAATGAGTGACTTGGCAGGAGGTGCTGTACCAATACCCAAATGAAATTAAAGAGTACTTTATGACAGAAAGTGCTTAATATTAGATGAAATGCCAATTTAAAGTGCTCAAAACTTGTGTAGGTGGTGAATTCTTTGAGTTTTTAACATATTCAAAACAAGGTGTTGTGTGTAGACAACTCTTCACAATAAATCAGCTCTTAAACCCTGATCAGATGATGCCATTCTCTTTGAACCAATTCATCCTGTAGACTTATTTATTTCCACTTTCTATTGTATAGTACTGATGTACAAAATTAAATCACCGCTGTGTTGTGTCTAGAAGAGGGGATAATTTATTTGTGACTGAAGGAATATAGTACCGTCACAGCTGGGTTTTTTTGTGGGAGTTTCATGAAGTAAAAATCTGTATCAGAATCAGGTTTGGCAGAGCCATGGCTTTCTGAAAACATGTTTTGCAAATGTAAGGTGTAGAATTACTGTGGAAAGTGATGCACACCTAAAATTAATTGCTGTGTAGCAAAGCGTTTTATGCTACTTGGCTGGTCCTTAAACAAAAGTTAGCATTTCAAAAACACTTACTGAAACCATTCGCTTTCTTGCAGTGTATTCCAGTTCAATAACTTTGATGAAGAGAAGTGATATCTTCACATTAAAATTCTAATAAGGAAAATATTTTCCAGTCATCTCTGGCTCCGTAAGTTTGGTTTTCTTTAATGAGTTGTGTTGCTTTACAGGAAGAAGTGTCTATCATTCATATGCAATATCCTAACCTAAAAAAGACTTGATTTATACCTTTCCAGAGGTCTCCCAGTCTGGGGATATTAGTGGCAGAGGACTGAAAAAAGGTTCTGTCATACTGTACATCGCGTTTTTTAAAGTCACAAACCAGCACCAGAGATTTGGTTTTGCATATGCATTACTGATTGTTATTGTCTCAGTGGGTAATTATTCTTGCAGTATTCATTTAACTGCTTCATCCTTGAAGTTACACAGTTCTGGCACACAGAACACAGTTGGCAGAAGGGCTGCAGCAGCAAGCATGAGGGGTTAATTGACTTTTATTGAAGCACTTTATAGCTTGCTCTTGTCTTCATCCTTAAACACTACTGATCCACTGTAAACTAAGATCTACTGGGACAATATTTTTGAAGATGTTTAGTTTTCCACTAAACTATATTTTATTTGTGTTGTTTCATTTTCTTACCCTAAGATATCTAAAAATAAAAAGGATAAGGTCATTGGTACTGAGTGTCTTTTTCTTGAGGTGAACCTATTAAATTCTCCTGCACATTAAAGGACAGATGTTGCCTTTTAGGTTTTTTTGTTTGTTTTTGTTTTTGTTTTTTTCCCCAGAAAAATTTACATACACTTCAGCTTGTGGAACAGAAATTGCAGTAGTAGGTAGCTACATTTATTTAGCTTACATAAAGTGCCATAAAGAGATCTAAAGGGAGAAGTATTATCCTTTTAAATGATTTTTAAAATATCAAATTTTATTTCAGTTTATTCTAATGGTTTGTTATGAGTGGTGTTTTACTGTTATCACTGTTCAGTGTGCTTGAGCTCTATGAAAGATTTAAATGATAGTTTTATGTAATATACTTTTTTAGAATTCAGAGGATTTTATGGATTATTATTCATAGCATCCGTCACTTACAGAAAAAACCTCTTAAAATGCTCCTTTAATATATATTTAATGCATGTGATACAATTTTATATTCAATAAGATTGGTTTTATTTTAGCAGTTGTGTTTGTGGGAAAGATCTGTTTGCTCCATAAACCTTTAGGTCTGAGGTTTATAGCTTGGCTACTAAAACTTCCACTATAAGGAAACTTGATATTTCAGCATGTAACATATATGTCTTTGGCAAAAGATGTAAGACTGAAAAAAGAATGAAAAATAGACATTTCAATATTAATGAATATTTACTGATAACTAAAATGCATTAAGTAGATGTAGATCCTTTCTGTTTTCCTGCCATATAAAAATGATTTTCATAACATCAAAAAATTATTTTCATAAAATCATTTTCTTAAGAAACAAAGCTTTACTAGAGTTTGAGAATTTAGCCACAAGAGAGATCTTGGAAGGTATTCTAAAAGCAGACCATTCAAGCTGAAGTCCTTTTTTATTTTTGACTGCAGGAAACCCCCATTGTTCGGTTTTGTGCTTGACATTGAACTGGGCAGGTGTGTCCACATAAGGTGCAACAGGGAGGATTTGCATGCTGGCTTGCTGAAGTGACAGAATTGTGCAAAATAACTGCAGTGGTCTGGCAAGCTTCAGGAAGCAGGTGGATCTGAGGTACCTGTCTCCAAAATTGCAATGCTAAAAATGCTTGCTTGCCTGCTGCCTAACTCAGGAGGCATCTACAGATTTTTTCCCCACGTTATTATTCACCGGGCTCCCCTCATGGCATGCCTAGAATTGCCCCACTGTTGTTGGATCTGGGTGGTATAGCCAATAACGGGCAAATTTGGGGCCCAGAAATTCTATCTGTGTATATGTGACTACAGTGTACGATGAACAGGAAAATTTGGGTGTGCATGTTGGGTGGTGTAAATTTACACACAAGAAAAGATGTTGATACTAATCCTTACTGAATACAGACAACAAATGAACAGTAGTTCTTTTTAGGAGGTTTAGAAGGTTCTGTTTATGTCAAATGTCTTTATCACTGATCTGGATGATGAGGGCAAATACACAGTTGGCCAAATTGCAGATACTTAATTGGGGCGGGGACAAAATGTTGCTGCTTCAGTGCAGAAGGATCTGGAAAAACTTCAGAATTTGACCGGGTAAAGACAAACAAAGGGAAGCACAAAGTTTCTCACAGGGAAAAACCCTGTGCCTTGGTGCAGATCAGGATCCACTGGCCAAGAGACAGACGGTCCTGCTGGAAAGGACTTGGAGTTACAGGGGAGGCAAGACTGAGCCTGAGCTGCCAGGTTAGCATGAATAAGGGAGTCACCAGCTGGGCTACACCAAGGTGATGCGGACAATTTCTTCTCGGTAGATTACATAGAAAGGGGCAATTGCCATGAGTAGTGCCATGGGAGGTTCAGATGAAGCCTTCCTATCATGCATGATGTCTTGTGAGGAGTTCGCTTTCTGTACTCTCACAACTCACAGTCATTTCTTTTAATACCTCTAACACCTCAACCAATTTCAATTGTTTTTAACACAGAATGAGTTTAAACCAGGTGAAAATTTCCTGAGTAGTTAGTCAGCCCCTCAGCTATCTCCTGTCATATCACTCTATTTAAATCTCTTATGGGAGTATTTAGATTTCCTTTTTTTTTTTTTTTTTTGCACAGTGTAATGGATTAAAGGTAAAATATCAACTAGGAATTCCCCAGGAAAGGAATTTCAGTCAGATTTTATACCAGGTTTTAAGCAGATTCAGAGAGGTTTGGTTTATGAATTAATAGCACATGCAGAGCATCTGCACTGACCTTGTAGACACTAACAGCTCTGGCTGAGGCATTTAAGTCAGTTGGGTCAATGATTAACTGATTAAAAATTCTTAGTAGTTTTTTACATAATAGACTATCATATTCTGTCAAGTAAACCATATAATAGTATTTAGATTTGTAATTCAGAATGAGAAGAACTATTTTTCCTAGAATATAGTAGAGTTATAAAATAAAGCTCTAATAGAATTGCCAGAATAATTTACCATTGCATGACATGAAAGTGGCTTAAATCTCTGCTGGCAGATGAGCACACAGAGTAATGGTTCAAAGTGATCATTACTACTTAATCATGACACGTTCTGCTGGAAGAGCTAGTTATAATTCTTCAAAATGAGACATTTATATTTCCTCAACTCTTTCTCTTCTTCCTCTTTATGGCATATATCAAATGACAAGGTTCATATTGAAATGAAATTTGTTCAAATTAGTTAGTGAATTAGTAGAAGAATGACCATAAAATAGTTATTTAAACTTTATTCAAATAATGAAAAGCATTTCAAACCGTAGTTATCACTGTTATCATCATTGACTTGAAAGCCTATAGCAAATAGCATAATTCTCTTTTTTACTCCCATCATTTATATTTTATTTATATATTTATAGATGCAGTCAGGTAGCAGTCTCCAACACAATGCCAATTCCATATCCTATTTCTCTTGGTTGGTTTTGTTACATTATGCTTGCATTGTTTTCTTTTTGTGCCATAGTGTGGAAAGAAATTTAACTGTTGCTATTTTTAGTTTACCAAATTAACCTTCTTCAGCAAGCACACCTGCAGAAGGAATCCCTGGAAAGCATCTGCACATTTTTTTAAAACATTTATGCTTAATACAAGAGAGATTGTTTGAAAGGATCCATAATAATCTATAAATTATTAAAAATTATGAAAACTATTTTTAAAATTACTGGTATTTTGGCTGCCAGTTGATTCATGCCCAAGGGGCATTAGAAAAGCACGCACTTTCCAGGTGTTCTGAATTATTTGGGCAAGCCTGCTGAGACTCCTGACTGGCGAACAGGAGTGCCTACAGCCCCAAGAAATCCCATCAAAGTTTTTCAGGATCAGAGAGGGGTGAGTTGCCTGGATTACTCAGTATCACCCCATTAATGAAACCCAAGGCTTGATGGAGATGTGTAAGAACATTACAGGCCATTGGACACCTCAGTGTTATATCTCTTGTTGTGTGTTCTTAAAGAGCCAGCACTGTCTCCCAGAGCCCTACAGATATTATTGGACTTTTCTAGGTAATTAGAGCCATTTTCAATTAATAACAAGCACTGAATGGTGAATCATTAGGACATTTAAATGTTGCTCATATGTGAAACCCCAGAACTACTCAATATTTTAATTCATTTGGTTCTTGGTTTTGATTACTAAAGGAGAATTGCAAGAAAATTACTGAATGGATGGACCACTCAATTAGTATTTTGGTTATAATGGACATTATCTTGTGTTAAAAGGAGAGGGATGGCACTTAATGACAACTTGCAAAGTAACTTTTGCCATGGAATCCTCTTTCAGTGCACTGATCACTTTGTGACAGGGGCTGTTTTAAATCCTATGCCTATGACTCGTTTTCCTCATTGTAACAGGACTGAACCATTTCAAATATTTCAATTTCAAAAACACAATGGGTTTAAAATATAAATTTATCCAGTACCTTTGTAAGATCAAGGAGAATATATGTCAAGTATGTTTGTAAGAACAGATTTCTCCTTGGTGATGCAGTAAAGGCTTCTATTTATTTTTTTTTGTCTGTTATCGAGGATTTTTTTTCTTGTTTTCCTTGTGTTTTGTTTTTGCCTTTTGTAGTGTCCTTCCCTGACACATGGGCTCTGTGCTGCAGCTTCCCTGAATTCTGGGCAGGATGGGATGACTTTTCTTCACTCTGCCATGCCTGTTCTGTGGCCATTTGTTTGCTAATGTCAAACATCCACTGTGGCACATTAGGTCAAGCTGTAAGAAGTAATGTCCAGGCTTTTTTTTTGGTACTGTCAAAGACATGGGAAATGTCTCACCTTTGAGATCATTATGGAAATTATAGCATTATAACCTTTTGCTTCGGACCAAGTGTCCAATATCACATATCTGACTATATGAATGAACTTCAATGAAACCTTTTTAAAATGGCTCTTAACATGAGTTTTTTGCGTACTATGTCTTGTCTGAAAAGATGGACTCTATGTCTTGAAGGTACAGGAGCACTACAAAATGTTCTTGCTCTCTCTGATAAATTAGAATTTATCAGCTGAAATTCTGTTATCACTAAAAGAACCAAAAAATTTGTACAAACACCAGTTGTTCTATTCAAAAGAGGAGCTCCACTAACCTGTAAGATATAAAAGACCAGGCCAAGCAGAAAAAAGCCAGTGAGTTTTGCCCAAAGTTAATATTTCTTGAAATACCTTGAAAAATGTGCCGTGACTTTAGGTTTTGTAGGATAATGGTCTCACTGAAATTTTTTATATCCAATACTACAACTGTAGGTAGTCAATTAAAAGCAGTAGCAACTGGAGAAATAAAGAGAACCTATCCTTAAAAAATCAAAAATCAAAAAACATTAATTTTGTGTCATAAGAGAACTGCAAGGCAAATCAAATGAGTTGATATTTGATCCACAGACAGTGATATTTGATCCACAGACGGTGATAATAGGTAAAGGACTTATGGAGTTGTGTGCCAATTTCACATTTCTGGGAAATATTGGCAGTTGCATTTGAGAGGACACAAGGTGTTATTTTAAAGTCTAAATGTAAGAGGGAAAGGGTGGATGTAAGGTTTTTAGTTCATACAGATGCTTTTTATAGTTTGTTATATAGTAGAATTAAGGTAAAATTAATTTACTCTATCCAAGGACTTAAATGATCTAGAAAAAATGATTTTGTTCCTTTATAAAAATTACAGAGAAAAACATTTAGAATTGTGGAACAAAGACAATTACTCTGGGCGAAATCAATGAGACTATGCACAAGGGAGAGAGGATACTCAGCATGAGTTAAGGGTTAGTAGAAATAAGCCTTTAGTGTGAAATTCAATCCTGCACTAAGTACCAACACAGACATATCACACGAACCAATTAAGGACCATTTAAGACTGATGTACTTTTTCATTAAGTGTCTCTTAAATGTAAGGCTTGACTAGGTCCCATCAGTCAAATATTCACTTAAAGGTGACCAATAAAGATAGTGAAAAAGGTTTTCCTTTAATTTACCTTATCACCAGGAAAAAATCTTGCTGAGAAGCTTGAAAACAGTCTATAGTAACTGGAGGTTAAAAGGCAGTCTGTGCTTTCACAACTCCCTAGCTTATTTGTAATTAAGAGATGCACTGCATTTTACTCTGCAAGGCTGCAGTTCCTCATAGAACAGCTTGTGAATTATCAAGAAAGAGCACTAATTGTTTGTGTGATCATTAATTAGCCATCCTGCCTTTCCATATCATCATTTAACTCCATTAAGCTTAATGTTTATACATATAGTGTATTAATGATCTCGCATACAGCTAGCAGTGGAATACATAGTGATTAGTGAAGCAATAATCACATAAAACATTATAAATTTCATCAGTATTAATGTTAATTTCATCAATTTGCAGCATTACAATAGAAATTGGAGATGCGTTTTCAGACATTATAAATTATTACTGGACAAAATTATTTCCAGAGGAACAAAACCCCAAGAAAATAACACTGTCTTTGTGGAGCATTCTTTGATGAACAAAGAGACAGACAAAAAAACCTCAAACAGAACAACTCCCCCCAAACCAAAACAGAAAATAAGCTATGTTCTAAAAGAGCTATTCCGAATTTTGGTCAAGACAACTGATATATAGACTGTCTGTGAGCGCTCATAAAAAGTGACAGAGCTAGTGAGATGTACAGCAAGATTTGCATACAAACCACCTCAAAGACTATAAAGATTCAGAAGGTATAAAGTGACACTCCTTTGGATCATTTTCCCCTTCCTACCACGTAGGTTCTCATCCTGGGGTGGTTTTGTTTGGGAATAGTGGGAAGTAGTGGGAGCACAACACAGTGATGGGGGTATTTTCTGCATTTCACAACTTAGTGCAATCAATGCATCATGACATCAAGGACCAGTGCATTTAGAACAAATAACAGAAAATATTTTATGCAGAGAATAATTAGCCCATGGATTTTTCCATGGCAGATAATGTGTCTGTATGTAATGGGGCTGGGTAAATAGCTGCGAATGCTATTTATAGCTGTGATAATACAGATGATCAAATCTCTTGTGTCAGAGAAATATGATGAAAAGGGAACACTTCTTACTTTTCCTTACTGTCATTTCATAGTCAGTTACATGTTTTATGGGTATATAAAGTAGAGACATAAAGCATGAGAGGAGATGTAGAAGAGGAGATGGACCCATTATGACAAATTCTCTGTTACTTGCTCTGTGAATACCCAATCCAGGATAACCATTGTTGCCAAACTGCAGAAAATATTTCGATTTTAAGACTTAGCTTGGACAAGTGAAGCTGATAAATGTTGGAGCTAAAATAAAACTATGGAGCAGAGCTAAGTGACCCAATAACAATATCTTACAACTTTGTTATTCATATGACACCCCATTTATACTGCTGTAGCTCCCCCTGATTTCAAAGGCTCCTTGTGATTTACATTACTAAAAATGACAGTGAGATCAATTCTTGCACAAAAAGGCATTTTCAGTAGAGATTTTTCTGTCTCAGTGCTCTGTTGCACAGGTTTAAGCATTATTTTCTCTTTTGTCACTTTTTGGTCAAGACATATTCTCTGTAAAAGGTGCTGGAAGCGTTCTGTCACACTCTCACTTTTTAACTGAAGGCATCATTTGCCAGAGCCTGTATTCAGTGTCATACTCTTTAAAAGAATTGCTCCTGGCAACACACCCTAATGGTATTGCAAATCCTACCACAATATCAATAGTGAGGTGGTAAGAGAGTTAGGAATATTGGGATGGTACTCCATAGTCATATGGCTTGGCAAAGAATAATCTGACTCTTCTCTCGCTTGTACCGATCAAATGTTGTCAATCTCAACTGTCCTGATTTATGGTCTGTTTGGAAGACCACTGGAATCAATCTTCACCTGTCCAAGGAAAACAAGGGATTTCAATTCAAGTGTTCCACAGTCCTAAATAAGGAACGTGAACTTCGTGTGTAAACAGATCAGTAGTATCATCGTTGCTTCCAACTTAACAGGAAAGTAAATCACCTTAGCAAAATATTCTTTTGGATGAATTTAGAACAAGATCATAAAATCCAGCAGACTCCATGTAGAATTTTGTATGTCCACTAAAATACGTCAAAAAGCTACCCAAGAAAACATCAAAGCAGTGTCAAATTTGACCATATCAGACTACTAACTGCAGACTGCCAGTCACAGAGGCCCACCAGATAACTGGATAAGTCATGACAGAATGAAGCATTATTTGGTTCTTTCTGTGCATTTTTGAAAACTAAGCAACAGAATCTCCAAAACAGCAACAGCCTAGAAAGTTTACAGAATTTCCTAAAATTAAGTGGATTCATTCAGATGGAGTGTATAACGTTTATTATAGTTCACCCTGTATCACTGCTACTACCTTAAAAGCATCCCTTGTCCTTAGAGCCTTCACGCGCTTTTCACTGTTCTATCTTTCTTTTTCTCCCCATGTGTTGTCAGCATTGCAAGTCTAGTTAGTACTGCACAGAGCTGATGTTTCTGCATCCTCTTGATTTTAGGCACCTGGAAAAAGAAAGGAATTTTAAGTGTTCATTAAAGGGTATAAAAGGAAAAGCAATCTTTACCAGTTACTATAATGTGGACAATTTTTGATCTGTGACCTATATGTATGGAAATACATGGTAATTACTTGTTTTTACGTGAGTGTTGAGCTTCTGGCATCCCTGGGAATTGTTCTTAAGACTGGAGTGGGCACAGGCCATTTTACCCAAGCTGCTGCACTTAAGTCCCTCTCTCCTATTCTCTATGGTCTTTTTTCAGTGTCATTTCCATTCCACCATTACCTCCCCTGCTCTTCTCTGGCCTCAGTCCTTTCAGTTGTGCAGGATCCGTAGGCTTCTCCAGCAGCATCTACTTGACCACTTGCCCTCAGTTTCTCCTGCACTCCACTGCCCATTTCCAGTTCTCTCAATTCTGTCTTCAGTATCTTCACAACTACTTCTTCCAGTTTCTGCCCCTAGAAACCCTTTTATCTCTCTGTAATCAAATGTTTACTCTGTTCCCAGAAGTGGCTGAGCTTCTTGGAAATTTTTCTACATTTTTTTCCTGAAATTTTCCAAAATCAGCCTGAGAATCTTAGACATTTCCTAGAGACATTCAATCTAAATACTTTCTGTTTTGTAAAGCCATAAGCAATTGAGAATGTGACTTTATGACTGTAATAATCACAAAGTTTAACAGGCGACAACCTTTTAGCCCTACTTTTTCAGCTGTGCCTAATTATATTTTTGACTCATTATTCATTACATATTTAAACTCATTATGTCATTAATACAAAATATTTGATTTCACTGAAATAGTCTGTTCTTGCTGTCATAAAAATTCGGGACAGCATCACTGCTGGCTATCTTTTGCTGTGCTTTAAAAATATTCAAATAGACTTCTGATATCAAAATACAGATATTGTACATCCAAGTCTTGTAGACAATGTGTGAATGGAGGACTGAGCAGAAATAACACTTTCTATTGCTACAAATACATAATTTCTCTTTAAAAGCAGGAGGGGGGAAAGTAAGTTCTTTGATGGCATTTTTATTTTTAATTAATTTTTAGGGCAATGAATTAACATAACTCGAAAGTTTGAAGATTGAAGTTTCACTTTGACACTGTACATTAAGATTTAATGAACTAGACTTATTGACACATAAATGAGTTTTTTAATGGTCTAATTAATAAAATGCATCAGTTTGCCTCTTTAAATTAAGCCACTCTAAGGTAGTATCTTTTAGTAATTTGAAATGTTTAATAAAAGATGAAAGCCTTCAGTTATTTTAAGTGAGTGCTTTTCTAACAAACCATTTCATCCTAACACGTTACTGCCACATCAAAAAATTGGACTTTACATTCAGACTAAATTTTAAAATTAGGATAAATTAAATTTAATTTAAAATTCAGAGGAATCTGATATTTTGTGTAGGAAAAATGTAACTAAATGTTTACATCTTGATAAACTCCTGTATGAGTTCACTCCTGACTCCCAGAAACTGCTCTTTTCAGAAGAGGGTCTGCAAAAGGTCTGGTTTGTGAAATGAGAAGTGTGTCTTCTCAGCACTGAGAAGAATAAGTCCTCTGCTTCTCTTGGCTGCTCAGTCAGACTTGGAGATTAAGTGGTGGATTAAGTCCAGTTCTAAGGGTTTGGTTTTATTAGGAGATTTAATTATGAAATAATTTGCACTGATTCTTTCCAGCTGTGTTAGCTAGAAATCAATTTACATCAGAAAAAAAAAAGTATTAATTTTCTGAATTTTATTATCTTTTTACTGGAGGCTTCCAAGCACCTTGAAGTGATAAATTTTACTTCCTCTTTTAAAGAGCAGGAAGCCAGGATATGGAATGAATCAGGACTTGCCCAAGATCACAGAGAAAACTGAGCAACAGATCCCTTCATTCTTAGCTAACTCTTAATATTGTGACACAGGCCAACATTTCTGACGTGCAATAGTAACTTATATAAGTGACAAACTTCAGGTACAAGAGGACCCCCACAGGTTTCCATGGGGCTGCTTGTGTGAATGAAATAGAGCATTCAGAGAAAGTATTTGCAGGATTAAGGCTTTACATATGGTGGAGAATTGAGCTTTATATATACTTTAAATAGATTCCCAATCCTTTGTGCTTCCCATTGTCCTGTGTTGTCTCTCAGTCTGAAATAGGGCATATCAGACAGCCAGAAGAACTGAGCAGGCAACTGGAAGGGAGAAGACTGTCTCCTATGAATTAAAAAATCTAAAGGCTGACCCCCCAAATCATACGCTTCAGTTTCAATAACTTCCATGGCTTTGATATCAATCCTGTGATTCTATTTTGGTTTGCCTTCTGATTTTTGAACTCCTGGGGTTGGCTACACTGACATCATCTCTAAATTTGGTGGGGAGAGAAAAAGACAAGCATTGTTAGGGTGAAGGAGCCTGAACAGCAGCAGCTGCTGATCTGCTCAGTCAACACAGTCTATTTTATCACACGGCTTGAGATTGAAGGTTTCTCAGCTGTATTTTTAGCACATTAAGTAAAAGCTTGTTTGTTTTTTGACTGAGGTGATTATACCCTCAATGAGGTGCTACTGCCTGTTTTGCAAAATAATAAAGACTGTTAATCTTATGATAAACTCAGGGGTGCAAAATAAGCGTCACTCAAACCTCTATTATATTACATTCATAGTCAGAATGTTCAGAAAAGATACCTGCATCTCTGAAGTCATGATTATCTCTCTTTTAATGCGCATTGCATCAGTTACAAAACACAAAAATTAAGTTACCTGAGTCTCCTGTTAGGGATGGAGAGCTGTGCAATTTAAGTAAATAATAACATAGAGCATCAGCAAGATCTGAACAGGGAATATGTCTGTTTATGAGCTGTACCTCAGGAATATTTTTAGTCTGTAATCCTTAGAGGAAGGATTTGTGGCAAGAAACACAGTATGGTAAGAAGTTCACTGTCATCTAAATAGCCCCTGCACTGGAGACCACGAAGTATTGTAGACCATAATTGATCGTTCAGCTGACTATCAGCAGTAGGTCAACAATTTCGTGACAGACTAGTGAATGCAGGCAGTTTGTGAGCCCACTGCCTGTAACTTGTTCCTAGACAGCTCTGTAGGAAACCCCCCAGCTGCAGCAGCAGCGCTGTGGCCGTGTGTGGATGGCACTGGCAGTGTCACACCGTGTCACTGGGGAGCGGGTGCTGCGTGGGCACTGGGAGCCATGGCACAGCAGCAGCACAGTGCTGTGTCTGGGCTCCTCATGCTGACAGGAGCAATATGTCCACGCTGCAATTCTGCTTTTAGTAGCAAGGGACTTGGAGATATCCCTGTGTGCCACTGCATTCTGCTATGCAGACGTGCACCTGGTGAAACAGGAGCAGAGAGGGGAAATCCTGGCTCCCATTGGAGTCATGGGAGTTCTCATGTTACTTCACTTGGTTCAGGATTCCACCCCTTGATTTTTTTACTGGCTCGGGGTTTCCCACCTAGATATGAATTCGTCCCACAGACTATTCATTGCAATTCTTATCCTTCATTCAAGTTGTTTGGCAACTGTTATAAACTGAAGAATAAAAGATAAATCTCTGGCAATGAAGGTCTTTAGTTACAGGGACTGCCTTTTACTGTCTGTTGCTATAATGCCTAGCACAACAGGGGCCTGGGTCCTCATTGCAGTCAATGCAGGATCCTCATTGTAGTAACAAATGTTCCTGAAGAGATAAAAAATACAACAGCTACTCTGTAATGTGGTCATGCACCATAATGGCATAAAATAAGTTGACATACAGACTAGTCTCATTATGTGTGGGATTGCACCTTGCTCTGCAAGGATTTGTCTGGTACTAAAAATAATGCCTTGTGCAGCACTGACACTTTTGCAGTAACACAAGTGACTTTAAAGACCCCAGAGCTCTCATTCACATATATACAGATACCACACTCTAACGTAGCACTGAACTGGGGGAAAAGCAGCTACGCAGAAGACGAAATGCAGATAATATTTAACAATACGAGAGCAGCAAGACAGAATGTGAGCTAAAAAAGTGCTCTGTTAATGTTGTGAGGTGGACTTAAATACACAGGAAATTATCTGCCAGGATGGAATTTGGCAAGAAGGCCAAACCTAACTGTCGCATGTCATTCAGAATGTGTCGTGTCCACCTGAACGATGTTCTTCCAGATGCAAATAGGCAGAAACTTTCCCGTAAGCAGTACTTCATTAGAAAATGCCGAGTTATTGAACACAAAAAGGCCTCACAGGAAATTCTGTGGGTCTCTGGGTTTTTCTGTTGGGGTTTTGTGTGGCCTTCCTCAAACTCCAGGGCACCTAGCAGGCTTCCTGAAGCTCAGCTACGAGCTGAACCCAGAGCTTACATATCTTCCATGTGGGTTTGGTAGAGCTGGAAATACTGAATTTCTGAGATCTCTGGTCCAAGCTGGGGCTCCTGCAGGTTTGACTCCTCTCCTCAAGAATTTGGATACTTTAACTCCTACCTCAAACCCCAGCCAATGGATGGGGAAAGCTGGAAGACCTAAGAGAGCTTACCCACTAGTGGCTTGTTTGTTTGCTCCTCCAGTAGTGGTCGCTGCAAATGCCAAGAATGCTGTTTAAGTGAATGTTCATATCTTTGAGGTTCCTACTCTGTTGGTAGGTGAGAAACAAGCCCAGGAACCCCGAGGCTCTCAGTTCTGCTGCTTTCATAAGGGGATGTTCCCCAGGTTCACCCCAGATTTGTACAGTTTGTTCCTTTTGTTTCAGACAAAATAATCACAGCAAAACTATCTGATTTTTCTAATGTAAAATTTTCAGAATTCTAATTCCATTGGCAAATTTGACAATCCTCTTTTTATTTCTCATTCAAAATAGAATTGTGGAGCAGAGATCTTGAATTTGGGTGAAAGCATCTGCAAGCACTCTTTGGGGAATTACTCAGTGCTCTCTCCATGGATCAAGTGCTTCCCATTGAGTTACTAGCATCACTCCAAAGTTGTGTGCTTGGGGCTTTGCCATCTAAGGTTGTTTGAGTGAGTCATTCTCACCCTGCGAGATGTGGCATTTCCAGTCTGGGAGGTTGATAATGTTTGGCACTTATTTCTTGGTAGTTTGTTGTTTATGCTAGAGCAATTAAATGTTCTATAACCTTCAGATATCCTTGTTTCTTAACCATGACTTTTTCAGTGTCAGGATGTGTTGAAACGTATGTTCAGCATGTTCAGTCCTGGCGTGTGCAGAGTTCAAAGCTTTGTGACTGTTGCACAAAATCTGTGCCTTCACAGCTGTAATCTTTTCTCTTGACAGAATCATTAAAAATAGCTGTGGATGTTAAACATGCTCCCTGCAACCCATAACAACAACATTTTGCTGCATCAGAGTTAATAGCTGTGGAAGGACTGAGCACAACTGACTGGTGCAGTGGAATGTCACTACATTTGCACTGAATGCTCTCCTGTCCTGTGCCGAGATGAAGGACAGCTAACAGCACTTCAGATAAACAGCCTCTGAAATGCATGTAATTAGGATACAGTTTGCACTTGGTGTGGTAAATAAGAATAATTGCAGCTCTCAAAACACACATTTAACAAATATTCAAGCACTGTAACAAGTCACAAGCAATCAGTGGTGGGTAAATTTTACTAGAAATCCAGAGATAGGTGGTGTCTGTGTGTGGATGCAGAAAAGCAAGGGTGGTCAATGCTGCAGGTCCCACCTTGTGTCCCTTCCTGTAGGTACAATGGCAGCCCTGTGCTCTTGCCGTGCAAAAGCTGCATTTGCAGGTGCTTGTACCTTGCTTGGCAATACCTGAGAATGCAAATGAATCTGGCACTCCCATAGGAAAGAATAGTGAGTATTTAACATTAGCCTTCAGACTCTAGTAGGACCACCCCTTTGTGGCAAAGTGTTTGCAGGACCAGGACTGGAAAAAGCTTTGGCTGGGATTAGAAGCTGTCAGTTCCCAGAATCACAGAAGTTCAGAAAATGGTAGTGAAGGCCTTAATCAAGGCACTGCAATGGATTTCCTCACCATTTTGCAAAAAAATATATTAATAAATGGTTAATCTGGGAATTATTCCAGTAGATCATGCACAGAGACATCAAAAAAGAAATGGTGCTGGCATTGTTTTATGTATAACGAGTGAGATGTCAGCACTATGCAGTGATTTCAGCTCAGTGGTGCCTAACAAGAGAGGAAAGGTGTATGCTGGGGGAAAGAGAGAAAAAAAGAAAAGTTTGAGACAGTGTTTGTTTAAAGAAAGAAATCTATCATACGGTTTTTTTAAATGAGGATAAAACTACTCTCTCCAGCTGCATACAAATGGGAGAGCAGCTCATATTAAAATGGATCTGGGACTTTCAAGTACTTCACTCAATATGCAGAAAATTATACTGGATGTTGACAGCTTTTCTCCACAGAGAAGACAGCTGTGGGGGTCCTTTTATTAGACAGTATAAAAAAAATCCTAAAGTGAAGTTTTGGCAAGTAAATAGGCAAATATTCAATAAAATAATCAAGTGCTGTTTTTATTTTGCTGTTCAGTGTGGAGTTTGTTACATTTCCTGCAAATAATACACAAAGCAAATCCCTTTTTAGGACTGTGGGAAGTACTCACATATGACAAATGGTGACTGGTATACAAATGTGCTGAGCTGGTAATGTCTGTGTTCTCCAGAGCCTATGAATCATCTGGCAGTGCCAGTGTGAAGTTAGAGTAGATAAAAATATTTTCCTTTTCCATTCTGGAACAGAAGCAGGGAACCTTCCTGATAATTAGAGATGATGCCCTGTGAAACTACAAGACCTGTGCATTCTTGAAATCTCTGTCCAGTTCCAGGCATGAACTCTGCCTACTGCACATGTGAACTATATATATTACCCTTTTTCTCATACGTGTACCCCTAGTAAACAGCCAAATAGTGGATTCAAGCCCGCAGAACTACGTGCTACCTTCTAGGATTCTTGAAACTGCATTACCCTCTGTCTCTCCACATCTGGAATCAGGCTGGGATCAGTTTACCCCTAAAGGTAAACTCACTGGGTTTAGATGCAAAGTGCCTGTTGTGGAAGTTCTTTGTCTCAGGAACTCCTCCATGTCCCTGTGAGCTGATGCTGAAAAACTCATTCTAAAATAGTTCTTCAGGGATTCTTTGAGCCTTCTCCAAGAAGAGCTGTTTGGGGGAACAATAGTTTATACTGTTGAAAGTGATGGTTATATCTTTCACAAAATATTTATGATCCTTGTATGAGCATCTGGCACACGAAACAGTTAATATGCAAACAACAGAGTTAACTTATACAGAACATCAGCAAACATATACAGTATAAATATGATGGGTGATACACGGAGATAAAAATCAGCTTGACAGCTCTTAATTTGCATTTCCATGCAAAAGACAGGTTCCCAGAAACAGCTGCACTATTCCCATGCTTTACCTCTCCCAGACTCAAGAAGGGCCTTTGCATTTCAGGGAAGGAATGCTTCTTCCTTGAAACTTCATATATTATCTCTCTTGGGTTTTCTTCTCTTAATTGCTTTCAATCAAACCAGAGGTTTCTTTGTTGTTTGTCTTTCTGTGTTTGCTTGCAGAGCTACAATTAAACACCAATTACAATTTGGATAGGTGTCAATGTAATACCATTCCAGTTTAACTCTCTTTTTCAAGTCTTGATAATGTATGTTTTAATTACAGTGACTGTTATCACATAGAAAGCCACATGAATGAAATACAGATGCTGCTATGCAGTTTAAAATGATGACCATTTAAGAATAGTAAAAAGACTGATGAAACTGATATACTGAGAGAGTTTTGTAAATCTCTGCAAAGGCAAAGGAATACATTGCATAGTGCAGTGAGAGAGACGTCTGCAGCTAGTTCTCATTTAAAAATCCTTATGTAGTTTCAAAAGTTCATCCCATTTTCTCTCTTCAAAATGTGTACTTTGTTCTTTGCTTTCTACAGTGGTAGAAATGAAAGGCTAAAATTATCTTCATGGCTTGTCATTTGACAGGTTATTCCACTGGCTCATTCTTTACCTCTTTGCCACAAAGACCCTTTGAAGCTTACCCTGTTCTCTCTAACTGACTTTTGTGTCTGACCTCTACCAGCACTTAATGAAGGGATATTTGCTAACTTAATTAGCCAGTACTGCATTTTCTGTCAAATTGCTCCTAACCTCTTTTCCACATCTACACAAGGCCCAGATCCTCACCAGTAGCTCAGCAAGATGTAAAATACAGCTGTTCTTCCGTGACTGACCTTCTCTATTCCTCTTCTATATCCACAGAGCTATCCAAGGTGAGACAATTTATTGCCATTTTATTGACTCTTACGTCAGACTCTCCCTGGGATTTCAGGGCCACCTGGGGCTTCTCGGTGCTAGAATAACATAATTGTTTCATAAAGTAAATATAGAGAAGGAAGGGAAGCAAGTAGGAGTCAGGTTCTCCACAAATGTTGAATAATGGGACTGGCAGAAATGCTGCAAGTCTCTGTAAACTGAAAGCTTACATTAACATCTCTATTCTGCCATCACACTGTATGCTCAATGGTTGTTAGTTTTGGCTGGCATTGCACAGCAAAGACGCATTAGAGTAATTATAGTGTAATGACAGAAGATCATCAGTTAAAGATGTTGTTGGATCCTGTTAGTACACACATCTGAAATTGTTTGGAGCTGATGTGGGAGGTGTATCCACATGGAATTTGATAGCACTGATATTGTAATTAAGGCTGAGGAGATGAGGTTTGTACTTATTTCCTACTGCTACCTGTGAATATTAATTAGCTCATGTAACCACCTGACCCTAGCAATAATCAGCTCTGTTAGATAGAGCAGAAGGCAATATATCAATTGCCCACTAAATATTTATTAAGAAAGCTGAGATTAAAACTGCCCCGTTGTGATAAGAGAAGGTTCCTGGAAGCCCAATTGCCTCCTCCCTAGTGGAAGGAAGATTAGAATCTTTCCAGTTTTCCCTCGCCTCTGCTTTGTGGAGGACAAGGACAATCCTGGCACCACACAGGCAGCAGAAACACATCGGGTTTGGCACGCAAAGGAGTAAGAGAATCTCAGGTCTGCAGAGATCTCAGATTTCTCAAGATAATTGAGACTTTCTATTTTCCTGCTTGCCTTCCTGCATGCATAGGCTGTAACGAGCAGAGGTGACTCCAGAAGGCCAAATGTAAGCCTGAGCTAAAGCGTGTCCCCACGCCCGAACACCACATATTTTACTCTTTCTGAGGGCTTCAGCATCAGCCTCAGAGAGAAGGGAAATGATTATTTCATCACTTACAAAGATGAGATGAAAAGGTACATAGGGAACCCCTGTATCTTTGTACTGGGAAAAGCCCTATGAATTAAACTAAATAAAGCTAAAATTTTAGTCCCACGTCCTAGGCTGCCTGGCAAAATAATCCTTCTCACCATTCCCACTAGTAGTGTAGCATGAGCTTTGGGGATACCCAGAAAATTTGGTTCAGGAAGAAATTTGAATGTGTGGTTTTTAAAGATGGCAAGTAAAAGCTCTGGAGAAAAGGAAGATTAGTTTATATCTGCAGCATAACTAGGTAGCTCTATTTTTCTCTGGTAGGACCTGATCTTGTTTGGTGTACCAGCAGCCTTCCTAATGGTTTCCTGATAAGACTCAGAGTTCATATTTTTGTCCTTTTCACATCTCCCTCTTCTCCTCCTGTCACAATTCCCTCCCCAGTCTTAAGGGTTTGATCACCTCTGATATACAGCCTTTGCAGTCTGTGTGGAGGAACAGGCTGTGTTAAAAACATGGTGTGTTCTTAATCACTTTAGGGTTGACTAGGCAGTAATTCTGAGAAAAGGTGGTAGAGCACGATGCTGCTGTGCAATGGTGTCTGGCTGCTGCTCTGCTGGAGATCCACGAGCAACAACAGCACTGCAAGTCCTCTTTCTTCTTTCCTGACAGCACCACAGTACCTGTACCTTAATCAGTCAGTGTCAGACAGTGTCACAGGCTCTGAACGCTCCTCTAAGCAAAGCACAGCACAAACGCCTCCCTGCTGCTGGTAGCTTAGGTTACCATTACTAGGCTGAGCTGCCTGATGTAACACTCCAATGCCCCAGACAGGCTGAAACTTTCAGAAATGTTGGCACCAACACGTGTTCAGACCAAGACACCTCTAGCCCTGGGCCAGGTGGTTTCTGTGATCCCAGGACTCTGTCGGAGGCTGCCACCAAGGCTACCCTGGTAGTGACAGCACAGACAGGGAGCAGAGCTGCTCCAAGAGGGCTGACGAAAGGAAAAGATGGTAGTTGTGATCAGTGATATCATTTTAGTCACATATGTTACAGAAAAGCACAAGTTTATCTATATTTTATATGCAAGTGTTGCATGCCTCTTGGCCTATCTGATTTGTAACTCTTTTACTGGTATGATCTAAATAAGAAAGGATGAAGGGGGAAACCTACCCAAAATGAAACAGTGACATAAATAAAAGTTTTAGAGGAAACAATGGAATAGCTGACTATGGGGAATAATTGTAGCTCCATCGAAGTTGGAGTGGTTTACTATTCCCAGCAGTGAGTCTAGGATCAAAGGGAATCCTAAACCTGAAACCCTTGGAAAGAAGTGGGTTATTAGCAGATACAAACTCATTCATGTAGAGAATAAAGAGAACATTTTGCGAGTGGGACAGCCTGGTTTTTCCCAGTTCTCTTTCTGGAGAATAACAGCATCCTCTTCCTGGAGCCCTGAGTGGTTAAGCTTGGCCTTGCACCATGTTAACACATTTTCCTCAAGGCCCTGTAACTTCAAGGTATGAATATAGCTGTTCAGGCAGGAAACTGATGGAAAAGTTTTCAAGTTGCCTTTGTTGTGCATGGAAAACAAACAATTATTTTGAGCTACCCTGCCAGTAACAGCACAGACTGGAGGCTGAGCTGCTGCCATAGAGCTGATAAGAAGAAAAGATTGCTATGGTGGCTGATATAATTCTAGTTGCATTTTGTTACAGACAATGAAGAAAGTAGATTTAATAAGCGTGGAAATGCAGAGGAGTGATGACAACTTTACACAATGTGTTCCAACTTGGCTGGGTCAGTCTTCCACCAAACAGAGGATCTTTATGAGCAGGGCAAGGTATTTGGGGTCTCAGATTTTCATGAGGGTATTCCTTCTGTGCCCTTTTTGAACCAAAAGTGTTTCCTCCCCTGGGGTTAGAAGTGTGCCTCAGTGCAGAGACTTGTCTTCCACAGCATGGTCCAGCACTCAGATGTGCCTTCCTGCTGCATGATACAATGGCAACTCTAAGATGTCTCCTGCAAAACATGTACACAAATGGATGGAGAAATCAGTGGCACGATTTTTACAAGCACAGGGCCATTCACCTATTTGAGCTGTTGCAGGATTGGGATCTTGTTTAGAAACAAGATATTCAGTAAAAATGGTAAATTAATTTTTTTTAATAAAAAATAGTAAATTAATTTTTTTTTTTAAATCCTAAACGGATTGTAAATATTTTGGAAATTAGAAAGGATAGTAAAATGCTCAAGTTCCACATATTCAGAGGCTTCAGCTTTAGTAAAACATTTTATGAGGCTACCTTATAATTTACTTCAGCTGCCCCAGAAGTAAGAAGACAGTGGTGTTTCAGAGACTGATTGCAGAGGTCATAACCTTCTGCACACAATATATTGAACAATTCCATCATTCCTGCCTTCAAAGTGAATTTAGACTGACATAGCAGAATAGAAAAAAAATGCTTAATAAACTAAGGGTTTTATTGCACACACACAGTCTCATAGGTATGCATTCAGCAAAGAGTAGGCGTGACTCTATAATAGGTGCACTAAAAAAAGCCATATGTTTGTATTAATATCTCCTTTCAGTAAAAAGCCCTTTCCAGTTATTTTACTCCTTATCCTCATCAGCTTTACATTTGTTTGACTATAGTATCACCTTAGTAGAGAAACCTTGTTATGCAAAGTGATAAATATGAAATTTTAGCAAATGAATCTTTTATGGGCAGGAGCAGAGGCAGTGCACTGAGCCAAGTGAGGGAGTCAGGAGACAGTGCCCTGGCAAGGACTGGCCTGTGCGTGTCCTCTGGCGAGGAGAGAAACTTTCCGTTGTGCTGCCCCTCCAGCCTCCTCAAGAGCAACCAAGGCAACTGCTTCCAGGGGCCAGCTCATCAGCCCAGATGCTGAATCAGCCCAAGAATATTTAACTACAGCAGAAAAATGGATCACACCAGAGGATTTTCTCCTTGAAGAGAACTTCACCCCGTTCTGATTAGAGATGGAAATTTCTGAGGTATTCTGGACTTCTTTAAGAGGTCTCAGCAGTTTTAGTGTGATCCAAAATGGAAGTCATGCTCATGCATTTTTCAACTCCGGCATAAATGTAGGTTAACCCTTTCATATGATAAGATTTGTAAGGGAAATCTATCAGACCTTCATCCCTTTGAAAAGATCCATAGCAAAACTATTTGATAAAAATTCCTAGTCTTTAGCACCCTCCCATTCAAAGTACCCCCTATAAGAAAGAAAACCTTTGGTGCCCCTAATTTCCAGATGAGCAGCTGAACTCTCAGA
Source organism: Pseudotriccus pelzelni (assembly GCA_035584735.1). Lineage (NCBI taxonomy): Eukaryota > Metazoa > Chordata > Aves > Passeriformes > Tyrannidae > Pseudotriccus > Pseudotriccus pelzelni. Next base: position 7,744,053 of record JAWMRA010000020.1, read on the forward strand.
GGCTTAGACCAAATCCTCTGGGATATCAGAGTGCCTCAAAACATTTGAGAGCCTAGGCCCAACTGAGCTTCTAAAAGACAAGATGAAGGATGGGAAGCAAAGCCTTAAATCCAAGGCCTTCATGACTTAAATGTTAATCATAAACACAGCACCATCCTTGCCCTATAGAGAAGTTCCTCACTGTAAATAATTCTTCATTACCAGCACTTGTTAGCTAATTGCTTTTGCTTTGCAGTCTTGCTGTTTTGTTATTATGTTGTACAGCCACTGCAACCTTACTTTTCAGCCATATGTTGTCAGTCATATTTTTGCCTCTTGTAGCATTACTGTCAGGCTCTAAGCTGTTTATGAGTTCCTGAAATGTGAAATCTTGGTCTTACTTAGTTTTCAGCTAACCCTCCTGCTTAGATGCAAGAATATCACATTTACCATACAGAGAGATTTATTTAAAAGCCAGTTGTGAAGTACACTGAGGAATCCTCAGTAAACCATGATAATAAATAATGAGAGGATGTTTGCCTGGAGGACTTCCCTAATGAGTTTTTGTCTTGGGAAGGCATTCTGTTTGGAAGTCAGATAATTCTTTTCTTGAGATTTTCATGTTTCTCCCTACCTATCTGAGCTTTCTGTGAGGTTTTGTTAATAATTGACCATGGGCTTACTGATGATTACACATAGTGTGGAAAGGCATGACCATGAACATGCCTAGGGAAAAATGATTTAATGCACAATTCCAGTGTCTAGTATTTATTTATTTGTAAAAAAAAAATTTAACAAGATAGAACAGTTTTTTGGAAGTAGACATGGAAATGTGCTTAGAAAGAGACTATGGACAGTTGTGAAGTAGAAAATAGTATTTTGGTCCACACTCCTTACAAAAGGGTTCTTTCTCTGAGTTGCAACTTGTATTGTTGGTCTTGGGTTCTGTTCTCAAACGAATTTTCTTAAATAAACTCTCTCACTTTTGTAACCGTGGCATTTGCATTAGCTCACCCTCCAAAACCCGTGTTCCTTTGAGAGTGCCAGCCTCGCTGTCTGCTCCTTCAGTGGCACACAGGATCTAGATAATACAGAATTGTGGCAGCTATGTGAGTGAGTATTGTGCTCCCAGTATTCCATCAGTTCAAACCTTCCTCACTCTGTAAGAAACAATTTTCTAGCGCGGTATTTTGGACACTCTGTCATAAGGAGATGTGTGCAATAGGAGTGGAAGTATTTACAAATGTACCAGTGAGGTATATGCAATGCATGTGCAGGAAGAAATTCATTCAGTAGGGAATGTTGTACAGCTTATTGTGTTTGAGGGAGATGGATGCAGTCCTGCTGATGGTCACTGAAAGCCCTGGTGTCCTGTATTACATCTGTTGATATTTCCTTGTAGGTTTACTTAATGATTGTTACAAATAAGAGAGTGAAGCACTTCTTCACTTGAACAGTGAGAGGCACGAGTGTAATCATCTAGAGACTCGGGGTCCTGAGCCGGTTCATTTGGCCTGGAGAGTTCCTTACTAGATGTTTCTTGGATTCTTCAGAATAAATGGGCATCCAGGCAGTGGGATAGGAAAGTCACCAGACTTAAGGATTCCCCTATGGACTAATCCCCATCCATCTAAAAAGGTAGCCAGAATGTACATAAGACAGGCCACAGTTATCAGGAATTAATGTGTATGGCAAATAGTTCTGGTTGGATCTTTCAAGCTGAATTAACCTGCACTGCAGTTCTGAATAACTATCCAGGAGGAAGTCTTCCTCCCTAGTTGAGATTTTTGTCCCTGCTCATTCGTAACTCAGTGTTATATTGGGAAGAACTCTTCTTAAAACAGAGTTAAAGGGAAAAATACTATTGTTAGATTCCTAAATTAATGAAGCTCTCACCTGATGTAAAGCAGCCTGACCATTTACTTACTGCATGCTGCAGTATGTCCTCAGTGGAGATGCACAATGGGACAATCTATCTGTTTGCCTCAGCTGCACATCTGATAGCCCTTAGGCAGAAGACAGGTTTGAAAAGCATCTAACCAGGAGCTGCACACAGTGCCTGGTTCTTCAGGTAGTGCAAGGTGCAGCAGCCAAGTTAAAAAGGAATGCATTGCTCCTTTCCTCCTTGCCTCCGGCAACATCTGCTCGTGTGACAAGGGGAAAGCTCAGTAGTTCTGCACTTGAAATACTAGTTTGATGTCTGACTTTATAATCAAAGTGCTCAGTAACTTCATGCTTTGCACTTACCCAACTGTTTTAGTCTCTTACAGTGCAAGCAACTTGATAATGTAATAATCAAACAAAAGATTGATGGAGGATGTAGCAAGCTCAACATATCCCTCCAATTCTCCAACTGTGGAGTGATGGATTCTTCAGGAAGTGAAGAATTCCTCTGGTGGCTTCACTGTTTTCCAGGCATCTTTCTAGACAAACTTTTCCAATGGTAAAATCATTGCAAAGCAGAAATGTAATCTCTCCAAGGGCTAACTAGGAGGAAACCCAGTCTAATAAATGGTACCATAATGCACTAATGAATCCTATAGGCAAACCAGGAATTTTTCTGAGGAGAAGAAATAGGGGATATGTTACATTAGGAGGGTTAAGCCAAAGTGTTATTTTTAACCACCTTATAATTTGTGATGTTGCAAACCAAGGTCTCTCCAAAAGCTAGAGCCTAAACTGTGAAATGAAAAATCCTTGAACTCTTGAAATGTGAGCTCTCCTCTATATTGTACTTTCCAAAATGGAATAGCAGTGCTGAGAACATTGGTATATCTCTGATATTCAGACCTTGAACTGGATTCAAATTTTACCTCTCAGTGGTAGCTGCAGCATGTTCTGCTTCTGTTCCTTCCAAGATTGTTGCAGGGTGCATAATTTCCCAGTTCCATGGTGAAAGAGGCTGTGGGTATTTTATGGCTACATCAGAAGAAAGTCCCTCCCCAGTCAAACTGATGCTACATTGGGCCTTCTGGTGAGCAACAAAATAATGCTTAAACTTACCTTGCCAGGGGAAAGTAGTGGGAATTCAGGCTGGTATCATCCCCTCTGAGATGGCTTATCAGGAACTTTTATATGCAAATACAGAAAAAATTCCAGACCATCAGAAAAGAAAACTTAAAGCTTGCTACTGGGGGAGCAAATGAGTGAGAAAAAATAAATCTTAGTCTAAAAAGCAAATTCATTTCCAGCTTAACAGAGAGGAAACAGTTATCTAAATTATAGATTTACAGAGAGAGTTCAGCCAACAGAAAGCGTTGAAAATGAGAAACACTTGAAAGAAATATTATTTGCTTTCATCTTTCTTAGGAAAAAAACCAATTGCAATCAATTATGTTGTAATTATAATATTGGCTTAAAACTATTTGTAAGATCACTTTGCATTTAATAACAGAGCTTACACTAATAGAAGATAAAAGCTCAGTTTGCCTACTTGAGAAAATAAAACTTTAAAATTGCCTTATTCAAGTTGGAGTGAACCCAATAGTCACATGTGTAACAACCCATAGGGATAGTTCAGGGCAAAGGAATTATCTTCCACTTTTCTTTTTGTCTTTGTAATCAAATTGATACGGACAATTCAGTTTTCAATTTACTACTAGTTGACTCCATGTAAATACTAAAATTTTTGGCAGTCTGAAATCAGAGCACTTTTACCTCACAAAAGAGATTACAAAAGGATTCAGTGCCCTGCAATAATTCTAAAGCCAACTCAACGCAACTGTACTTGGCAACTGTACCAAACTACTACCCAGCAAAACAGTAAACTGAGAAAATCCCACTGTTACTAAAATTATACTAGATTAACATCAGGGCTCAAGTCCTTGAATGGAACATGCATAGTGTGAAAGAGTTTTTCTTTTCAGAAGATTTGATAAAAATAATATTGTGTTTTCCCTAAAAAGATTCAATCTGGTTTTAAACCAAGAATTATAAATTACACAAATTTAAGGGTCACTGAAATAAATAAAAAAAAGAAGTGGAGAATGTAGAAATCAGAAATGACTGTAACTTTATTACTACACCATAACCACTCACAAAAAGCCTTTGGGGGGAATGTCTGGGTTGCTTGAACCACCTCAAAGTAGGTAATGAGGCAAAGAATTAAAGATCTTTTTTAGTGAGCCATTGGGCTACCTACAAGCTCACAAGAGTCAGCCCACCTTCCTTCAGCATCCTTTGAGGCAGTGAAGTAGTAATGTCCCCCCCTGCCCCACCAGCTGACTGAATGGGCCTTAAAACTCTGTTTAAAATCTTGTTCAAGTTGCTATTTCCTTCCTTTTTATGCAACAAATGCTACACTGCTAGGAACTTAATGGGTCCCCTTCTGGTATTGCAGCAATCATTATTAGAAAAGAGCATATTTTTTGATAGATAGATAACATTATATATTATTGTTTATACATTACAATTGTGTTATATGTATTTATATGCCATATGTTTACATGCTTGTTTTTATATTTGTTTTTTATATGTGTATTCTTACATTACTTACATTATTTATCTAATGGGTTTATTCTCACGTTTATATTATATAAATTGCTTTATATAGTAGATAAATATTATATATGTATCAAGTTATAGATCAAGTTATGTGTTTACTTCTTTATATTTTTATACAGTTTGTACATATATAAAATGACAACATGAAAGCTTTCCACCTATTTGGATGGGTGGGAAGAGGAGGATAGGTGTAGGGAATTCTTTTTATTTATTTATTTAATTAATTGAGTCAGTTTTAGCTGATGCTGCTGAGTCCCAGGCTAAGGCTGGTTCCAGGAATAAGTGTCAGGGATCTGGAGCAAAGGGTTTGACACTGCAAGCGATGCAGCCACCTCTGAGCAGCGAGCTCGTGCTGCTCTCACAGGTGGGTGGGTGATGGTGGAGGTGTTTGGGTGGTTAAGCACAGCTCGGCCTTGCCCTGGTTCTGCAGGTAGGACCACACTAACCCCAGGTGACTGTCCTGTGACAGCAGCCAGCCCCTGCCCGGGGATGCGGGCTCTGCCCCAAGGGGCGGCTCTGCCCCTGCTCTCCTCAGGGGGACCAGCCCTGCCCCAGCAGGGCAGCCCACGCCCGGCACTTCACTTGCCCAGCGCAGGGCACGGCTAATAGGGAGCAGGCTTTTGATGTTGCAAAATTCTCCATCTGTTCCCAGGATTTCTAATTACATGCAGCTCGCTGTGCACCTCCAATGAGCCATAATTGGTAGGCGTTTGCCTCATTAATCATTCAGGTGCTGAGCTGCTCCGTGCACAACCGCAGCAGTCGTGGCCAAGCGCACGCAGCCGTGCCGGGGTTTGTGTCCTGGACCATTGCAGTTTTTGGAACTGTGGTGGATTCCGAGGACATTTGCAATTATTGTAGCTCAGGGGCGTTTTAATATCCTGAAATGCCACAAGATGGCACTGACTGATTCCGAGGCCCCTCTGCCCGGCTGTCCCGCTGCCCAGGCAGGGGCTTTGCCATGGCCACAGGTGCACTTTGGGCTACTCAGGGCATTTTTAACGAACTAGCTGGTGGCCAACAGCACTCAGATTTTCACGGTTTGTTTTGATCTGGTTTGTTTTAAGCTGCGGCTGTGAAATGCTATGACTCTGTGACAACGACATGGAGCTTTAGGATGTAGACAGATTTGATTTTCCCATGTTATATGCAAAGGCTGATTGTTTGTTAAAGCCCTGAGCCAAACCATACAAATAGAATATGAAGCCTAGGCTGCACAAGTGCACCAAGAGCTGACATTTGTTATTTGTTGCTAAATTGGGTGAGTTCTTACCAAAAAATAAGTGGTGATGGGACACTCACAAGAGCAAGGTCCTCTCCTCAGCTGAAGAATTTACTGAAGCAGTACTTGTAACCCTGCAACTTAGTGATGTGCTGCTGTGGTTGCTTCTTTCTGGAGCCTCTTCCTGCCATCATGCTGATGAGTCCAACAGAGCTGCTCATTTTGCAATGTTTTTAAGCCCCTCCTGTACTTTAGCATTAGACACTCATCTCTAGACTCTTCAGGTTCCTAAGTCCCTTTCTCTGTTGCTATAATAGTAAGGTATCATTCACTACTTTTGTGCAAACTGTGCCTTTCAGGCTGTCTGGAGCATCCTGAACGGTGCTGCAGTGGCTCATCTGATTGATGAGTACCAATAACTGCTTCTGAGTCCCTTTGTTGTAACTCTCAACAACTTTCAACTCTCAACTTTGGTTTTGAGTTTCACCCCTGTATAATGAATAGCCTAACAAACATAGTGTATTATTTCATTCCTTTATTAAGTCATTTATTATACTGCAAGTTCTTTCTCTGCATCAGAAAAGTTTCTGGATAAAAAGAATTTAATGTCATGGTGTAACATTAGGCTGCTTTTCAGTAAATCCACACATTGCAGAACCTGCCCAACACTAAAACAATAATGTTTTTATTCAAGAAAATTCTAGTCAAACAAAATTTTTATTTTGCCTGGAAATTGAGTTTGTTTTGGTTACCAAAAGGGAAAAAATTCTCTTTTAAATACCCTTCTCACCTATGAGAACATACGCATTGGCCACATGATGAAATACTAAAAAAACCTGTCTTTAAAAACAGGATGAATCCCACATTTTTTCTGGGTTTGAATCAAATTCTTAGTCAAAAGAAAATATAGAAATAAAAAACACAGGCAGCACAAACACAGAACAGATGTTTACATTTAAACATATGCCATTCAGCAGTTAAAAAAATGATTCAGACACCAACATATCAAAGGCATATTACTGGCATATGGTGTCTGACATGCTTCTGCAAATGAATACATACGTTGGCTTTGATGACAACCATGCAAATTGTATCTTTCCACATGAACAGTTTATCAGGGAACAGCCAGATTTGTGCCTGTACACGAACGTGTATTTTGGATTTCTTCTGGAGGACACACCATGTTGTAACCATATCGTATGTCAAATCAGGAGAATGTGTGTCAAATCATCCTCCCTCTTGTTTCCTTCGAGACCCAGGGTAAGACTTTAAAGCACGTGAGACCCAGCAAGCAGGTCTGCCAGGCAAAGAGGGCCATCTGGCAGCTGTGCAGTACAGGACTGCAGTACAGCTCCAGGAAACACTCCTCCTTCTGGGACAGCGACCTCGTCTCTGAAAGAAGGGCCAGGGCAGAGAACCCTCTAAAACAGCCGGGAACCCAGTGGCAAGTTTCAGCCAGCCACATCAGGTTGGCTTTTTGCCCTCTGCATTACAGATTTGCTCTGGTTCCTTCAGTCCCTCAGCACCACTGAGAGTACAAAACCCAAGCAGAGTCTGCCATCAGTTGTCACCACACAGTCCTCATTTGGTGCATTTGCTAAAACCGTTCCCCACCAGATTACTCACTGCGCAATGGGACCCAGGAACAGCAGAGCACAACCACTGCTGCTCCTGAGCTGCTCTCCCAGGGGCAGGCAAGCACAGGGAATTGGACACAATGCACTACTCCCAGTGCTCTGCTCAAAACTGACAGCTTGATCTCCTCGGCATATGGTTGGCGGTTCCAGCACATGGGAGGTGACCAGTTCACCATAGGAGAAATAAGTGTTACAGCTTATTAATATTATGGGGAATAGTCAAGCTAATATGAGGTTACACGTCAAGGCACTGTCTAGACTTTAGCATATTTCAGGGGAAAAAGCATCATTTCAAGTGCTGGAAGAGCTATGCTGGCCAAAATTTGAGGTACCAACTCACAGATTGTGGAGGGCCTCCAGGATCAGATACAGGGTTAACGGAACTTTTAAGATTTCAGCTTTAGAGCTCAATACCTCAATTTTGCCTGTATTCCATTCCAGAAAGTCATGAGGAAGTAATTGTTCAGCTCAGAGCCTGTGAAAGCGAGAATAAAATAAGCAAAGGTCATACTGAAGTTTACACAAATAGCAGCTGAGGAAGGTCAGGCTGTTGAGAGAGAGACTTTACTGTGCCCGTATGTGTAAATAAACAAGGAAAAACCCCCACAAAAGCCCACTTACCTGAAAAAGCTGTTAACCCTATAGTCCTCACTCCCCCAGAACAGGTCCAGCTCCAACCCTGATTTTGAGTTCAGGGACAGTACCTGTTTTGCAGGTCCTAACACCTATCTTTCTCTATTAAATAACTAACATATTTCTACATCAGAATATCCTTGAGCCCAGCAGTTGATACGTCATTTTAAACAATCACCATTCAGCTAGGGAGAGTTCCCATGAATGCACTAAATAAGGAGAAATGCCAAGGTGTTATTCCTTCTCTGGCTACATTCAGAGCCTAACGGGGTGCACACGCTGGTCCCACTGATGCCTGGGCAGGGCTTTCAGCTCATAGCTGGCTCACATCCTGTCACTTCAGAGCACGGAGAGCAAGCTGTCCTCTCTCCCTGGGGACAAGAGTACATCTGTTCCTCAGGCCAAGGTGCTGAAGACAGGCAACAGTGTTCAGCATAAAAATGCCAAGCAACTCGGGCTAGCCTCAAGTTGCAGGTTTGATTGCAAGAGCTCTGCCTGGACATTTTCTGTACTTCTGGTCCCAAGCTTACTGCCCTTAAATAAAAATACTGTTAGTGTTTATAGAATTTCCAGTTTATTTTATCAGCCTCTCCTGTGTGTTCTCTCTGGTATAGAAATGGGGAGAAAAAATAGCCATATATTGTCTTCTAGTCACTAGTTGGTCCTCCTTTAAGGACCTTGTAAGACATTTTTTGTGTATTGTTTCCCTGCATATGTGGGCAGCTTTACTACTTCATCCCCCTCAGGACCACTTAACAACATCAGCAAAGCAATTAAGTGTAGTTTTCAGGAAAATGCCAGAGGCATTACACTGTCTGGATGGGAGTCTCAACCCAATTATTTTCAGCTAGTTGTGAACTGTGGAAAGTGGACTTTACTTCATTATAACTTCAGTTCCCACTGATTAAAAGTCTAGTGTGTTACAGACGGTAAGGAAAAATGAAACAATTAAACTTTCCATCAATAAAATTGCTGCATATTCTTCAACATAGGGGTTTACTTCTCTCCAGAGAAGTGATTAAAATGAACTGATTGAACTATAATTTGATTGACTGAAGAGCTGCAATCCACTGCACTAAAGCTTAAATTCCATCTTATTGCTCTATTTAACTCTGAATATAAAAAATTACTGGCGGTCTTGCAAACCCCTTATGCAGTCATCCAGCTGAAATTTCTTGCTGCTCACAGGCTGCAGCAGGTTCTGTTCTTTCACTGCTGTGTCTGCATGATTCACAATGGATTGACGTTGAAAAAGACACGATGGCACCTAAGAAATTACATTAATACAGCCATAGAAAAAAAACCAGAAAAGGCCTGTTATATTATTAGTTATCTTCCACCTATTACATAATCATTTGGGACTTCTGAACACAAGCACAGATAAAATTAACCCAAGAGACTGGAGAGAATAATTGACAGGTTATATACAGTTGTTGCAGCAAAAATTAGCATATTCTGCTGATGAAAAATGCAGCTGTGTTGCACCTTCCTACTGCAGAGCTGTCTTCAGGAAGGTGTGAGGCTGCCAGATGCACAGGTTTGCAGGTATACCTGTGTATATACGACTCTTTCCTTCTAGGAAGCACCAGAGGTGCATGTTGGGTCTGGCCTTGAGTGTAAGTTGTGCTGGCTATGAATCAGGATGCCTGGGTTCCAGTGCAAAGACTGTTTCTCTGGACTAAGGACAGATTTTCATGGTTTGCTTAGACTAGAAGAGCTTCATTTCCACAGATGAAGAAGTGTGATGTCAGTGAGGGACTCACTGCAGAGTCAGGTCTAATAAACACCAGTTAAGAAAAAACAAGCTGCTTGCTCCTGTCAACTGGCTGCTATGATGTTTTGAGACAGGAAACACAGGAATATTGATGCCCCTCTGAAAATCTAATTGAAATGCCATTTCCTATCATGAGGTTGCCCCTCTGTTGTATGACACCTGTCTTTATTCCCATCTTTTTATTTGAAACAAAACACAGTATTTGACTTACAGCTGCACCACAGTAGCAGTGAGTAAGAATATAATATAGTATTAAGTCACAGCAATAACATCTTATACTGGTAATTAAATGCATCAGGCTGGGTAGGATATGTGGATAAAGATGGGCAACATCTGGGCTAAATACATAATGCACTTCCTCTAACAAGCAGCTCAAACTCCAAATGAATTCAATACATTTTCCCACTAACATCACCAAGAATCAGGGCATGTACTCCTTGATAATATTTACTACTGAGCTCAGTTTGCTGTGGAGCTTTGCACTTCTGGCTGTGACTGATCTACGAGGTGGCTTCTCAGCTGATCAGGCCATGTAGGTGATTTGTGCCAGCTTCAGCCCTTGCACATTGCCCATCTCAGTTTTACAGGGATGTCTGACCACAGGCAAGGTCTACCAATCCACTAAGTTCTTTGGCCTTATTGTTTATGCATGGGACATACCATAACTCTTCCTATCTGTTAGCCAAAAGCTACCAGAATTGCAGGGAAGTCACTGAGGCAGTATCGATCTGAAAAAATGCTGCCTCCACCTAATTTAGAAGGAACACCTTTGACAAATTATATTTGGCACTTAATGATTGGCTTGGATTATTAGCATTTTCTTTTGTTTCCTCTTTTGATTCCTAATTACTATCCATGTTATCCTCTACTCCACATCACCACAGGTAACTTTGAATGAAGCTCTGCAGCAACAGTAACAGGAGACTTTTAAAGGTAGACAAAGGCAAACACAGAACCAAAAATTTTTGGCTGTCTCTGGAGGCTGTAGAATGTTTGCTACGTTCCCTCAGCCCAGCTTTACACACACCAGTGTAGCTTAAATGTCTCCTTAATGCTTTTTAGTCTTTCATTTCTTACAAAGATGGATAAATTCTCTCAATTGTAGCAGCTTTGCATAAAAGCTGCAGAAGCAGGTGTTGTGTTTGAAGGTATTAATATCTTGCTTTCTTGCAGGAGGACAAAATGGCAAAAAAAGGAGCCCTGAGTGTGAAACTACCCTTGAGACTTCTCTAATTCCTAAATGGGAGTGGCTTTTTGTCATGCTGACACGAGTCATAAGAAATCTGGGGAGAGTGCAAACAACATCAAGAGCAGGGCAGGACCTTCTTCCGAGCCCAGCCCATGGTGGCACATGAAGGAGGAGGCACAGACATCTGGTGACCCAAGGAATTGCTTAATGTGGTTCCCCAGAGAAGTGTCAGCAAGTGCATGGACAGGAACTGGCCATCAGTTCCAAGAGATCATGCTGGCCTGGCACATCAAGGGAAAAGAGAAGAATGATTCAAGCTGGATCTGTTTTTCATACCCACTGGCCTCCTGGCAGATGCACAAGAATAACCATCCGTAACTACCAGAAAGAACATAATGTTGCTACAGATGCTGCAAATCACACATGTGACTTCTCTGTCCTTATTCTGTTATGGAGAGGCAACAGGATTTTCTGCATTTTAACAACAAGTTGATTTCAAAATCTCCAATTACAGAAACACAGAAAAACGTATTCATCAGCAGATTTATGTTTGGAAAAGTACAGCACTTTAACTACATAGATACCATGACTCCCCACTTTTATGGAAATGTGATTACTGCAATTTCTTCATTAGGTGATAGTTTCACTATTTAAAAAAATCATTATTTAAAAGGTGTGGTGTTATCTATTTACTCCACAGTGTTAAAACCCCAGCAAAACACTTGAATACTTTCCTCCTAGCAACCAAGGTCTCTCACGTCAGAAAAGCAGCACATTTGTCTTTTTTCCATACCTTATATTAAGCCAAATTTCCAGTTTGCAACCCTTTGGCCATTCAGTATCATCAAATTCCTGGAATATAATTTTAGGTGAAAGCCTAAACCAGTGACTAAGTCATCTCTTTGTTCATTTTCCAAAACAATTTGATTTTTTTTTCCCAAAAAACACCACATGAGTAACGAGAATGCCCTCAGCTTTAACATTACAGGAAAACCATTTACCAAGCTACCTAAAATGACTTTGGAACAAAATTCCACATTGGATACATCCAAATCCCTATGTGAATGCCTCTGTCAACACTACTTGCATGTAACAGGGCTAGATTTTCAGACTTTTGTATATCCCTTACTTCCACTGCCAGGAATATCACAAAATTAATTTTTGGCACTAAGCCTATTTACATTTATTAACCTGCTGCGTGACTTAACTCTTCAAATTACAGCAGCATTTTACAAAGTGCTGAGTTTCTGCAATTCCTACTACAGTGAATATAAAACACAGACACTGAGTATTCCCTTGGGATTTAACTCTGTCTTTCAAGGCTAGGATAACGGTGCTGTTTTTGCCAAAGAAATTAAGGTGTCAGATCTCTTAAGGTCTTTGTGGGATCTGGGATCCAAAGAACGCCAAACAAATCTGAAAATACACTATCAGAATCCTCTTATTCTTTCCATCCTTCTTTCCTTACATAAAGGTAGGTCTTCCTTTCTTTTGTTATCTAAGGGAGACCATAGGTCTCCTTGCTAACTCTTCAAGAAAAACAGAGGAGCAACAGGGAAATCTGTCTTCCATGGAAAAGATGAAAGACACAGCTAAGTGAGAGGATGTGTCCTTCCCGACACGGTGTGGTCAAAGAGACAGCCCCCCGCCCCGACTTTTCCCAGAAGAGTTCACAGAAAAGTGTCCAGAAAAGTACCCGTTCTCCCCAGCAGCTCTGCGAACAGCAGGATATACTGCAGCACTCTGGGCTGCTGTGCCCTGTCACTTCGGTGCCTCCGGGGTCAGCTGAGCGCATTAAATTAACACTGTTCCCAGGCAAAGCCAAATGTCTGGGAACAGGATGGCACAGCATAATAATGGGAAATGAGGGGTAGATACACACCTACATGCTAAATGATCGGAAGGAGTGGGGGGCATTGATGTGAATCTGGCTTTTGTGACTTAGTGCCAAATGCATGTTATCACACAGATCTCCCTGAAGATTATGTGTCTCTTCACCCCCACTTAACATTTTTCATAGCACTTATTTCAGGGTTTTTGCGTTTGTTTCACCCATAATAATTTATTTATGAGCTTAGGATTATTAACAATTTGAGGCTTCATTATAAACCATCCTGGGGGAATCTCACCTGCCTCATCCCATTACATTATTATTCCCAAATATCTAATTTATATTTAATAAGACATCAATTGAACATCAATAAAATAATAATGAATTAACAAAATATAGCTTCCCAGAAATACTAGTAGCTTAAGTATGTATGCAAAAAGCAGTGCACAGCTGTGGGTCAGCTATCAAATCTCTCTGAAACTATTTGTCAGAACCATTTAGTATTCAGAATATGATAATAAGCCATAAAAATATTTAATTGCTACGGTCTTCAGATAATTCTTGTGATAATTGTGACCCGTACCAACCTGTGAACCTGAGCTGGGAAGTAACCAAGAGTTCCATGTATGAAAACCATCTCCAAATACTGTAATGCCTGAGGGACTCCGTGTTTCCACAAACTGAAACGGCAAAAGAACTTTAGTTTCAGTAAATACTTAATTTTTTACTTTAACATGACCTCTTAAACTGAAATGATGTATTTTTCTACACAGAAAATCAAAATAAGCCATTTTTTTCTTTTTAAACTGACTTAAATGTCTGCCTATGGACACTAATACAGCACAGTTCAACATTGCTGGTCTGGTGTTTCTGTTTTAACAAAGTATCAACCCAAAGGACAAGCTTTGGCAAATGCTAGTTCTATGCAGACAGAAACAGCATTATTTCACCCTGGGGAATTTCAGTAAAGGCCCAACTCCTATCCCACCCTGTGGCTCCACAGCAGTGATTATTATTAACCAGTGATAAATTCCTTGTGAGGGGAAGAGGAGGGGCAGGCACTGATTTCTTCTCTGTGGGGACCAGTGCCAGGACTCGAGGGAATGGCCTGAAGTTGTGTCAGGGGAGGTTTAGGCTGGATTTTAGAAAAAGGTTCTTCACCCTCAGGGTGGTTGGGCACTGAACAGGCTCCCCAGGGCAGTGGTCACAGCAATAAGGCTGACAGAGCTCAAGGAGTGTTTGGATGATCCTCTCAGGCACATGGTGTGACTCTTTGGGATAGCAGAGCCAGGAATTGGAGCTGGTGATCCTTGTGGTCCCTTCCAACTCAGCATGTTCTGTGATTCTGTGAATATTCACTGACCCTCTTTTCCTTTTCATCCACAATACATTTGCCTTTTTTTTTAACTGCTGAGGTCCACTCTTCAACTATCTGCACTATCTACACAAGAGAGGATTATAAGGCCAACTGTCCTTGGGCATGCAACAGTGGTTCAAAATTACAATCCCATTTGAAACCTCAGTGCCACTTGGGATGTTTACAAGTCCACTGAGAAGTGCTATTGAAACACAGAGAGGTTCTAGTTTAACATGTAAAATTTGTTAAGCTCTAAAAGAGCCATCAGACACTCTGGTCTGATCTCCTACATGAGATTTTTACTCGGTTACTTCTATACCAATCCCCATAACTCCTATTTGACTAAAACACATCTTTCTGAAATACTCCCAGTCTCATTCTGTAAATGGAAAATCCATCGTCTCAGCAGCTTACACCAGCATTTATTACCCCACACTTAAAAGCATGACTTCTCAATTGAACTTGTCAGGCTGTCACTCCCACCCACTGACTTGTAGTTCCCTCTACACAGTGCTTTGGCAGCCCATATTTCGGGCCCATGAGGGTGCTGGTACACCACGACCTCAATGTGCTGGACTCATCAAAGGCACGAGCAGTCCTACCACTCAGAAAGACACAAGCAGTTGCATGCTTATGGTCACATCCTTGGCAAGTCTTTTTACCATGAAGGATTCATTGAAGTTCAGAATCAAGGATATGTCCTCTGTTCTTCCTGAGTAGACCCAAACACATTCCGTTTTGGGGCACTCTCATAGGGAAATGATGACTAGTTTAACACAGAGAGCACCTTCCCACACCTCTGAGGGGTGGGTCTAATTTTTGGGCAACGTGCTTACCAGCTTTTCCATTTCCTGCCACGTAACCACAGTTACATTTTGAAAGAAAAATGCCACTCACCTTTTTAAAAAACTTCCACTATGGACTAGTTTCATTGCTCTCAATCGATCAAACTACTCACTGACTTGAAGAGATCAAGTTGAAGAGATTCTTTTCATGAGTAAGAAACAATAAAGTCTTCTGTTTCTGGTTGTTCTTTGCAACGGTTCCTGTGAAAATCAAGATAGATAGTGTACACCAATTCACCTTTAGTGAGCACAAAAATAGGCTCCCAGAGTGACAGCTATCAGTTTGTCTCCAGTGAGAGCTGTACAACCTCTTCGTAAATATGATGTTGCATAGCAGTCAGTCTCTTATTCCTTTCTTCTCTCTAGTGTGACAGACCCTTAATTACAGCTATTACAGTAGTAATTGATTCAGAGAAATCTACATGGCTAAAGCTGTGTTCTCCTCTGGACGTCAAAGACAGTATTAAAACCCAGCTTAGGAAAACTGAGAAACATCTGCTGATGTTCAGCCCGACTAAGGAATGCTCTGCTCTGTACAGAAAGCACATTCATTCAGCTCACTGCCTCCTACTCCTGGATGATAAGGCAGCCTGCAAAAATTGATACATCACTGGAAAGGGAAAGATTTACACTTAAAGCATTGAGAGAAAAGAAAATTCCACCTCTCATTAAGCTCTGAAAAACTACTAGAGATTTTGGTTATCTTACCCAGACCTTTAGATCCTGCAGAGTTCACCCATCTTTAAGAAGTCCCTGACTGATGTATTTGCAACACAACAATGCAAAAGCAGTATTACAAATTATGACTGTGTAACAGAAAACTGAACTAGAAACTACCCACTAAGGCACTGTAACACCAGCATCTGTCACTGCACCACAAGCAGAGCTGTAACATTTTAATTCTTTATGTGTAGCACTTATGAGCACCCTTCAGGTATAAACATGCTTCTACAGTCAAAGGCAGAAGGATGCCAATGCAAGTACCCCAGGGAGGGAACAAGAGGGCAGAACCAAGATTCAGGTGTGCACCAAACAATAAATAATTCATAAACCCTTTACATGTAAGGCTTACACAGCAATTACTAGAAAATTAATGTAACTGTCTCTCAAGAGAATTACTAGAAAACACTGTTATCTTCTGCAGGTACGTACACACAAGCTAAAGCTAAAGCTAAAAAATCTAAAAGAGGTGATGACACATCTTATGATGACTTCTTTGGCTCAACTTGTTTCAGAATATGTAGGGACTTATTGATAGACAACCTCTTACAACACTGTCTATGTGGAAAGTAATGCCTGGCAAATTATCCATCCTTAATAAAGCTCTGTGCTTCTAAGTATTACTGTTGGTGCTGCTCTTGATCTAGATTCAGCTAATTTTTGTCTAGGCTCAGCACTGTGCCTCATCCATGTTTCTCCAGCTCCCTCAGGATTTGGAAATACATATTTCTACTTGATGAGCCTATTAAAAAATTAAGAAATGCATATGCAGCACTGCTCTTGTCTGTCCATGAAAATAACACTGGTTCAGGACGCTAGAAAGGCATATGTGTGTACTAAAAGCACAGATTCCAAGATGAACACTGTATCATCTACAAGCAAGTTATACTGTCCTAAAAGAACACTGTCAAGGGGTTCTATCACACTCAAGCGCCGTGCAGAAAAAGAATATTCAGATGAGCCACATCTGTAAAGGTTTCTTCAGAACTTCACAGCCACGTGGTGACAATGCGAAAATCAGCAGATTTGAAACACCTCTCTGCCTGCTCCATACCTGTGCAATAATCATTATTTTAGATGATTCTAAAGGATGACTGCATTTCCTGCAGAGTTCACGTCACACTCACTCATCAAGAGCTGGTGTAAGCAATTGTGATATACACAGACACATATAGCCTTAGACAGCAGTAACAGTTCTGTGTGAATGCTTCCCTTTCCAAATATCTTTTAACCAAAACCACATCCGCTACTTCATAAGCCACAATCCTCAGCTGTGGGAGCTCAGCAGCTTTCCACTCATTTAGTCATCTGTGGGGATTGCTAAAGATCAGGTCTCATGTAGCTCTGAGTTCAAGAAAGCATTCTGAAAGAGGACATTTAAACCATTTATGATCCTTGTAGCAGTTTAAATCCTGTATAATATTTTTGATGAAGCTTTTTTACTCCAAAAATCCACAACCTAAATGAAGGTCTGATAAAACCCCCATGATTTGCCACGAAAATCGATCTTCTACTGCCCAATTCCATTCTTAATGAAAGAGTCAATTCAGAAACCTACAGGAACATGCTTTATTGATTCATTCGCAAGTCACTAAAGCTTGTGCCTGTGTTCCCTCCAATAAGACCAACCACACAGTGCTTCTCATGCTCTGAATTGCAGGAAAAGACAATGACCCCAGATCTGTTCTGCTTGAAGTCCAGTGAGACTAAACACGCCCAATAAATGTAAACACAGTGCACCACCAAGTTAATGATAAATGTGTGTAGGAGACAAAGAGACTTATATTTTCTTTTTATTATCTCTTCATTTGAGCCTCTGCCTTCTTTGTAATTTATTTACCCAGGACAGTTGTGCCCTGATGCATATCTGTTTTTTTCATGGAGATACTTGTTTTTCTCAATTTTGTGGCTGGGTTAAACAAACCAGGAGGAGGCCAACCTACATGTGTGAGGTCACATAGTGAACTGTAATCTGAACTGCAGCAGATGCCTGAATCCATTGAGGTTCAAGACCTAATTTGGCATAAACCTGGAGTGTAGGTGCACTGCACTGTATATTTTATAAATATGTCTTTCAATAATCTCCCACTCTTCTGATGAAAGCAATAAGAAGCAGTAAGAACAGGAGAGCCTATATTGGGTGAGCTTTTCTAATTAATTCCACTAATGCATTTCAGCTCTGACCTGTAGTAATTTGGATAATCTAGTACATCTGTATGCCCCATAAGAATTTGGGATGATACATTGTCTATGAGCAAGATACGAGGAAGTACAAGAGAGCAGCTGGATACCGAGAATTACCAGTGGTCAGAAAAAAAAACCAAAAAAACAACAAAAACTTAAAAAATAGAAAATACACAAAAACACATTATAAAGAAAATAAGTTTTAGATAGTCCTACAGGTACCTTCAAGTACCACCAATTCAACATCCATGTCCAATTCAAAACATTACATCTGCTCATCCTGCTTAAGGGAATATGCTACACTCAGATTTAGTATCAGGTTTTACAGTAACTAGAGTTACTACAATTATTCAGGCAGAAATACCTTGAAGTATGGCATGTTTTCACGTTCACCCAGGTTTTGTCAGAAACCCAAACTCTTCTTCCTTCTACCTTATGACAGAACGGATTTTAGGGAGCCCATTTCTCTTATATCACACTAATATTCTTCTCCCTTTACATATGCTTGTGGTAAGTGTGCAGAGACCCAGTCAATAACACTCTTTACTGCAAAACTTGTCTGTTCACCTGTATTATGATTTAGTGGTTTTAGTACAATTCTACATGAAGAATGGATTCCGAAAGCAGCCTCTGCTCTCCAGCAGCTGTTACTTGGATAAATAAGGTAACAAGTAATTTAGTGGTGTAGAGAGGAATTAAAATATTTTGTTATGCTCTTTAATATTTCCCCTAATTCTAAAATCAGACAAAACTCAAGCATGAAAGTAATTTTTTCTTTAGAATTGTCTCTCAGCAGGGTAGTGTGCCCAAGTTATCGCTTTGTGCCATACTGTATGTTCAAAGCCATCAGTACTCAGTGTGCTAAGAAGTGACACTGAATCCCACAATCAGAAATAAAACCGAAAGTTTCAAAAAGATTTCAGAATTTAGATGAATATAAATAGCTGCTTTGAAGATGGAAAGCATTTTACAGATTTACATTTTGGTCTGTTTTGAACGGATAAATAGACAAAAATATGTTTTTAAAAGGAGCAATATGATTTCCAGTTTAACACTTTCCAGAATTAGATTGTAAGAAACACTGAGTGACAGAAAGAATAATTCATATTCACTGTACGAAAAGCTTGTTTTGCTTCTGCTTATTATTTGAGCTTCTGAAAAGCATCTTTTTATAACCTTAACAACTATTAATGTAAGCCGCAAGCTTTCTGCAAATGTACATTCCCACTATCACCTTTCCCAACTAAAAGGATGCAAAATAATCAGGGTGCTATCATTGTTAAGTCAAGAGATTCAGAAGGTTTATCTAAGGTTTCTTTTCCTTTTGAAACACACAAGTAATGTTGCCAAAGATTTCATACGCGCTTAGAATTAAAAATGTTGGGAAAAGGGCTCTGAAAGGAAAATTAATTGGAAAGATTCCTTCTCTAACGCTGCTTCCTGTCACTTCACTCCTAATGACTGAAGTGTTTTTATAGTTTTCTGTGTTCTCCCTTAGTGCTGTATAATTTGATTTCCAAATCCCCCAAGAGCTCTGTGACAAACCTCCAGGGTGTTTCCAGGATGTAAAGGTCAGAGCTGAAGACAATGGGGACGGGGTGTGCAGAAGACAAGTCTCAGAATCTCTTGCTTCAAATCCGTCACCGACACAGAAACCAGGGTCAGTAAAGCACAAAGGGGAGTCTCTTAAAGGAAAATCAACTCTGGTGGGAAGCTCTTAAAGATGTTAAGAGCAGCTGCTAGCAGAATCCAAGTGACATTCCTTAAATCAAAGGAAGAAGGCAGCTTTCCCAGACAAATCTTCTGCACGGAAATCAAACAGGCTTCCAAATTTCTTGAATAAAAATCACTTCGGAAGCCCAAACTGTGGCTTGCACTCTTGTCTCAGGTATAACGCTTGGAATTTCAGGAATCCCGGACTTCTTCCCACCCCATCCTCCAAAGACGTCTTTTCTCAGTCAGTTCCTTCACTGCCCTCACAGCAGCCTCCAATTTCTGACAAGATATTGCTGTTTTGGGCTAGATATCAGATGACCTTCCCTATGCTGGCTCCGTTACTGTTAAATTAGTGCCAGCCAATCTCTATCTTGCAGTTCCCTAACAACCTTATTTTCCTTTTTATTAGTTAATTAACATAATCACTTCTTAAGAACAACTGTAATGCTAGTTAGTGGAACAGGTGTTGTAACTAGTAAAAACTCTATAAAGAGCAAAATCAATATCCTACCAGATGTATGTAAAGGATGTACCTTCCAACATCACAATTTCCCTTTTAGGGACCTCAAAGTATTCTTTGCTGCTTTTGCATGATGTGCCTCAGTTTTAACTCATTTTTTATTCTTTGTTTAATCAAGTTCTTCTGCAGTATAAACATGAACATCATTATGCTAATTTCTGCACTAGACATGCAAATATATAAACATTTGTGTGCCGAATTATTAAGGCTCTGTCTATAATGTTATGCCCCTATTTACTATCTATATTTTATGTCTTATGGATTTCTAAACATTTAAATTTATACCAGCACTGTCACATATCTGCAAGCAGAGACAGTTTTATGAGCACTAAAAAAACTGCAACACACAGCCACTAAATACTAATGACATAAATGGTATCCGCTAATGGTCTCTATTTTTATTACAATGCAAAACTTCAATACATTGCAATTACCATTGCTCTGAGGCTGAACCATACACACTGTATAACGCCAACTTCCATCTCCATAGGATAAAGTAACATTATTTGTTGTTCAGTCCTGTACTGCAAATGTTGACTGAACGCCCAAGTCAGCAGTTGTAGCTAAAATTCACCACATTTACAGAGTCTCACTGTTAACTAATACCCTAAATTGTCAGATATGCCAATGCATTAGACATTTTTCAAAGCCTGCTGCACTAATAGCATGTAAGCATAGCACACGTCTTGTTGTACCTGTCAACAGCCCAGTAACTTTGCAAAGGTAAAGCGTGTCAAAAAAGGGAATTATCTTCTTATGCTTCTCCGTTAAAAAAATCTTTAGTGAGTGATTTTTCTAAAATATTGCAATACAAAAAGTGTATTCAACAAAGCTTACTGTCTTGTATGTGGGTTTCTATTTTGCCTTTTTAATGTTAAATTCTGCATTCTTCATTCATAATTAGACCAGTGCTGCCTTTTACTTCAGCTATCAAAGAGACAAAAGCTTGCTCTCAGAACTTTGAGACAGTGGAAAACTCAACTCAATGTTGTTCACAAAACTAGACGAAAACTAGTGCATGGCAAAATCTCTGATACGTGAGTCGAGAGTGAAGGAGGTAATTTAATTTCATCTATTAATTTTGCTTGCCAGAAACTTTCACCAAAAAAAGGAGAGCTAAGTTCATCTCTCAGACTTTCTCATGCCAGTTCACCTCACATAAAACAAGTCCAGTTAGGTTCCCTTCCACTGACTTCAAGAATAACCTCCAGAAAGCTCAAACTTCTATTTGAAACAGGAGACATTTTTTTTATTTCCATGCAGCTGGGAAGTCATTTACACAAGGAAAACACTGGAGACAAAGTAGGTGTCAGACTTGGTAGCATTTTACATGCATTTTGTGACACAAGGCAGACAACAGAAACGTGCACACAAAATATTTCTTTTCAAGGGCTGGCTAGTGAGAACAGCAAAAACTAGGAGACATTAGTGTAATTATTACAGACTTACTCAATACTGCTGGTCCTTAAAAATACAATCCAATTATCCCCCATAACTTTTAAGCATAGAAAAGAAAACCATTCCACCTGAAAGCAGTACTGTCTTTAAATGTTCTTACTCAGTTTGCATAAACCTAAACATACATGACTGACTATAGAAGAACAAATGATTTAAAGTACCCAGAATAATAATACCTAAATCTTACAACTGAGAATACTGACAGAATATGACTTATTTTTGATTCTTCCTTTCTCTGCCGATAATCTTGAACAATGCAAGTGCTCTCTAATGCAATCTGAACCCACTTCAGTGTTCTAATATTTTGACTAAATAGGTTTTATCATGGATCCCAGTTAACTACCTCTGTTCTACAACTGCAGCAATAAAATATTCCAACTGAAAATTAAATGGCAGTTTTAATTTCAGAATACAGGATTTCTCAAAAGAACAAATTCATTACTTTAAACATTTGTAGTAAAACACAGCTTTTCCAAATAAGTAAAATATGCTAGCTCATTTTCTTAACTGGGATTTAATATAATAGCTCCTTTTTGCAATTCAAAATGGTGGGCAGGGGGTTAATTTTTAACCCTCTTGACACGTCTTAGAACTAGAAACAAACCAGACTGACTGACTTCACTAATGCAAAAATTAAATATTTGAGGTCATGAAAAGCTTTTTTTTTTTTTTTTTTTTTTAATTAATAACCTCCTTTTCTTGAGGAAACTGTTGGGTAACCACAACCCATTTTGAGGAGCATTTTGGACCTTTTGAGATGCCATCCTTGACAACTTGTATTGTTCACTGTAATTCTTTCTCCTTGCTTAACAATCACATTGTAACAAAGGAGGCACTGAGCTCTTTTTAATAAGACCTTGGACAATATCTGAGGCCTATCAACTCAGAAGAAAATGTTGACTTTGTTTCAGCTGGTAAGAGTAATGCCTCCAATTGAAAAGCAGTAATAGGCCACAGCTCTGCTGATGCCGAGCCAACAAGTGCCTGACCCGTTTTTTGTGGTTTTGGTTTTTTAGTGCGGTGTCTTCGCTTGGGGGATATTTTTTTTGTTTATTTTATTTTCCCTGACTTGGGGTTCACAAGTTTGCCTGCCTAACTCGCTAGGCAACAAAACCCAATGTCATTCCCCTAACAGGCCACACTTAGGTGAGGTCCCTAATTAAGAAAGCAGCTGCCCTAGAAACTCTCTAGTACCAAGGAGAAAGAAGGAGACACCTGCAGATGCCAAGTCAGATGGTCTCTACATGAGACTGCTCCCAAGCTCCTAATGCCGGTGCCTTAAGATAGCACGGTTTCATGGTCTGAAACCAGCCCAGGATCTAAACTGTCCTCCCCTAAAAGTCCGTTTCTATTTCAGCCTAAAAAGTGTATGTTCAGTAAGGGCACTGAAATAGAACACAGGTAAGAGCACAGCTGCTACCTGGAATCAGAGTTACAAAGGTCTTCCTGGATATTCTGTACATTCCCAGAGTACGTCTGGTGGGTTTCTGAACTCATACACTTGACAGCTGTCTCTGGGCACCTTTCCCACCCTGTTGCTCAAGTCTCATCTACAGTCAAAAAGAATATAAGCTCTTGTGGAGCATATCTCTACCTGGTCACACACAGTGAAAACATGCTCCTTCACTGAAAAATAAAAAACCCATGGAAAACAACAAAAGGATTTCTGTACACTTTAATGGCTGGTCAATCGAGCCCTAAACTGAAAGCCTCTTGCCTCTGCTACCTGCTTGGAATATCTGGCTATGGTTGGGTTTTTTTAACATGTAAAGACACTATTTTAAAAAGCACTCTAAGAAGGTTGGCTGCCTGTATCTTTATTCCTTCCAAGGGGAATGGGGTGGGATATTTACACCCAAGGCAATGGGTTTTTTAAGTTGTTTCTTCCAATTACAGCAGTACAATGAAACAGCTATAATATCTGAAAGCTTTAGACTTCTGCCTTGTAACCATGCAGATGAATAGCTTCAACCTTTGCAAGAAATTGCAGTATGAATGTCTGTTTTATTCCACAGTTGTGTCAGAGTAGACTATTAATAGAATACTGATAAATGCTACAATAGCTATTCTTTTTCCTCCCCTTTTGCTTTTATGCCATTGCCAATACCTATCCTTCCCCTGGTGCTGTCAGCTGATGCCTGTCTCATAACTCTTGGGGTAACAGCATTAGAAGAAAAAGAAATTAAGTTCAAATAAAGCTGCCAGGTGGAATTCAACATTATGAGATTATGGACTGAATTGTTTTCTGAAGCAGGCACCTATATGCAGAGTTATACCACTAATGACCTACAAAGAACTTACATATTAAAATTTAATTACTATAATATTATTTAAGAGGAGAGAAAAGATACTAAAGCTAAATATATTTCTTTTTCTAGTAGCTATGTGATTTTTAATGGCAAGTAATAACTGCCTTCATCTTCTCTGTATATTTCCTGGGGACCGTGTTGGTAGCACCACACCTTGCACCGTGTTCACATGAAACCAAAAGGTGTTACAAAGTCTTTGTAAAATATGCAGGTGGCTAACAGGCCATTTACCCAGGCCCTTGCCAGTCTGTGTGCCATTCTTGGGCACACACCTGCATTTGTACAACTCTCTTGTTTGTGTTCATTCTCGTGTAGTAAATCTAAAGAGATCAGGAGATGCAACCGTTGATCCTGTAAGTCAAAATAAATCAGCGAGATTATGAAGAAGAACAGACAATATAAAGACTACACAATAATTATGAAGAAATCGAAAAAGTTGGATTTCTTGAAAATACTTGTAAGCCATGCAAGTAAAAATAAATGATTACTTGCATTATGACATGGATGGTCTCAAATTATCAGTGTAGAATTGTTTGGGTGCCTTTGTTCAATGAGTGAAATTGTTTATTACATAAAAGTTATCCATGCTATAATTTATGTCACATATCCTAGAACCACAGTCAGATACTTCATTCAGATTGCAGCAACTGCTATTGCCATCAGAAGCAACCAGCTCCTTAACTGGCTCTTTCTAGAAAGCCAAATAATGAAGTGCAACAGAGAGCAAATATATTTTTTGTTCCCTGAAGCAATGTCTTCAGTGAGTTAGAGGAAACAGCTTTGTTAGAGAAACCTCTAAGGCTGCAACTGATGTTTTGCCTGCTTTGAAAATCTGTATTTTCTATAGTTCTCAGACTATTAAGGTCAGAGTAAAAATAACACATGTAAAAGAGACTAACAGAAACAAAAATCTCATTTTCTCAAAAATACGTAAATAAACTTGGGAAGAATTAGAAACATCTAGGTGTTTTTCCAATCTGAACACAATCCAATCCACAAATATTTTCTTCAAAATGCTCTAGCATGTCCACAGTTAAGAGTAACAGTTCTACCGAGTAATAAATATTTATCTTTTAGGATCATGGTGGCAAGTACTGCTGAAACATGCATGCACACATTTTAGGAATAGCTCATTACTGGAAAGCCATCCTGGTGAGGAAAAACAATCTTATAAAAATGCTGTAATAAAACTAACAAGAAAACTATGAATGTAGTATGTGTGAAGCGAGATAGTCAAGGAAAAGAAGAAATTCTGTGGCGTTTTCAGGAAAGCCGATGGGCTGTGGCTCTGACAGGTGGGAGCCTGGCCAACAACAGACATCACAGGGAATCCTGTGTGTCTGCTCACCAAAAGAAAACTGACTAGTGGGAATTTCCATGCACGAAGGACTAGACTGGACACTAAAACTGTATTAAAACACTACTTTGGGACTGGAAAAAAATTAGCAATGCCAATGGCTGAATGCCAGCGAATGAAAAAAGGGTAGGAAATTAGAAGGATGCAGTAGTTATGGTGAAGCAGATATTAAAAGATGAAAGGAGATCTAAGCAGGCCTGGGAAGGCAGGTAAAACTGACAAGGGGTACATAAAACAGGAGCTAATGGAAAAGAGGGACTGGCAATTAAGACAAAGAAGAAACAAAAAGAAGCTGGAACCTTTATCAGGAGACTTATATAAAGTAATTTGTAAATATATCTTGGTGTGTATAAAAGGCATGGGTTTCCCTTCAGCTGGGTTTTTTGTGTACTTATCTGTAGTTTTAGAGACTGTCATTTTTGGAGATTACATCTTATGTATATTAGTCTTCCAACACACTGAAACTTTTTTTGACCTTTCCTGAACAATAAAAGATATTTTTATGTAATGTAGTCTTTTTCAATCTTTGTTGTGATATCAAATACCTAAAATGTTGGTCATGCTTCCCATAGGAAAACTATTTCAAAGAACAAACAAACTGAGAGTAAATAAACTTGGGTGTTAACTTTAACAGTTACCCAAAGGGACACTCAGAAACTGCATTTTAAATGCTTGGAAATTTCTCTCACAGAAGTCAGAAAGCCAGCACTTTTCACATCCCATGGCCACTCACATCAGTATCTGCTCCAAGAAAACTTGAAACACTGAATTCTGCAAAGTCAGGCTGACAGACTTGGCAAGCCACACTGTTGAAACCTGCTCCTCACTTGCTGCCTGCAGGCTCTGTGGAGCCTGGTTGTATTCCTATGTATGTAAGCAGGATGCAGAGATGGAACATGGTACTAAACAAGAATACTGTTTCCCCTCATGCTTTCTCACCAAAACTACGCCTTCAACCCCTACTCGGTGGCTAAATCCAACAGTCACAGCCTTTCCAGAAAGCTGTGGCAATTTATATTCTCATAACAGCACTTGACAGCCTTGAGAAGAGGTGACCGAGCGGGGAACGTCTGTCAGTATCTGAAGGGAGGTGTCAGAGGATGGACCAGGCTCTTCTCAGTGGTGCAGAGCAATTGGACAAGAGACAACGAGCAGAAAGTGATGCACAGGAAGTTCCATCTGAACATGAGGAATAACTTCTTTACTGTACAGTGACCATGCACTGCAACAGATTGTCCAGAAAAGGTGTGGAGTCTCCCACACTGGAGATATTCAAGAACCATCTGGGCACAATCCTGTGCCACGTGCTCTGGGATGACCTTGCTTAAGCAGGGAGGTGGGAGCAGATGACCCACTGTGGTCCCTTGCAACATGAACCATCCTGTGATTCACAGATGTCCCTGCTACCAGATCATTCTTGTGGCTTCAGAAAAGCTCCAACTGGTTCCCTTAGCCTGTCCCACTTGTGTTCATGTTGCAGACATAGCATCCAAGTTTCTTTTCTCCTCATCCCCACTTTTAAAGCTAGAAGCAGTTTGGACAGGCCACCACTGAACCAGCAAAACTCTGAAGTGAGAGCCCACTGGCTAACACCTGGTTAGTGTTTGTATTCAGTCTTTCCGATCCGTGTTTAGAGCTAACCTGCTATAGCCCACCTTCACCTGGAATCTTCTTCACCTCTCCCTTTCATACTTGCCTTAAACCTCAAATATCTGAGATGTCTAACTATGGGAAGGGATCAGAATAGATTTAAAGAAGTCTGCACAGTGAAGGTGAAGAGCTACGGATCTCTCCACATAGCTGTGCACTCAGCAATAAGCAGCAGAATTAAATTAAATAGTGAAGCAGAGCTGAATTTTCAGATGCATCCCCTCCATTTGCTCTGTCTTTCCTAGTAATAGAGATACTGCTCAAAAACATAAAACCTAACTAGCTGGTATAAACTAACTTTACATAAGCAGTTATGACCTAAACAAAGTTTGAATAGTACATAGCCTCTGGGTACTCTTTTGAGTACATTTTGAGTTTAAATTTAGATTTTTATTGCCCTTGGAATGCTGAAATAAACTTTTAGTCCCCCTGGTGCAACTCCAGGAAGAGACTATATTAAATTTCTCTGTTCATGAAGGTGTGTGCCTTCCTTCTATTCATTACCAGGCATGCAAGTCACATAATAAAGCTGAGCTGGTTTTATTCTTATACAATGTGCACCTTATTATGGTTAGCAGAATTCTGCAAGGGCAGTTCCCATTAGCAAGTGTTATCACATAAGAGCTGAGAATCACATCAGGGGGCCGTGGGATTGAAAACACAGACCTGATACACACCAGGGCCTATCAGGGAATGGTCACAGATCTAGTATTTACTTCTCTAGCCTGGGATAGATATCCCCATTTTCCCCATTTCTGCATAACAACATTTAGAACTAACTCAAATCAGACCAATCACATTACTAAAATGGCAGAGTGAAAACAAAACAGCAAAATTAAACAGCTGAGTTTTGAAAAGCCAAGCCAAGGATTTGCTTATTTGACAAGGAAAAAAGTCCTGAATACCCTAATATTAGTAACGTACATCAGCCTTATGCATCTAACATTTTAATAGCAAAAGAATAAAGTAAGCATTGTTAGGTCCAAGTGGAATTAACAACTCTAACACGGGAACAACCTGACATACTGGTAAAATCAAAAATCCATTGATTTGTCTGAGGTTTCTTCATCATTTCTTCCCAAAACAGGTCTGTCTTGGAGTTAACACAATTTAGTTAACTGGGAATGGAGAAACCTTTCTCTTACAAATCACAGGGAAAGATTCACTCATTCTATTAGTTGCTTGGCTGTGTGACTGTAACATTCCTCATTTCAAATGTATAAATCCATAATGCTGCACAGGCCCTGGGCAGAACAGTTAAGGTAACAGTTTTAATATACAATGAAGCAGAGATTACTAAACGTGAGAACAGACACAAATCAACACTTGCCTAAATAAATAAATAAATAAATAAATAAATAATAAAGTTGCTTTTTCAGTTTAAAGTTAGGCAGATTTCAATTACCTGAAAATAGTCTTTGGGACAAAATAGCAGTAACCACACCTATGAAAAAGAAACTGTAACCAGTGTAACTCTTGGCGCAACTTATCATTATTTTATTGATGTTCTCTTACCAAAATCTCATTCAGTTCTGCTTTTATGTCAAGCAAAGGTCATAAGTCTTCAAAGCACTTTGCTCTTGCCACAAGTTGTAGGCCCATGTTGGCGGCAGATACACGTCCCTTTGGAGGAAATTGGACAGAGGTTATCCAAATCTTTACCTCACTAATAGAAGCTGCAGCTGGTATGAAACTCTTGTCAACTTAGAGTAGAGCACGAAACACTTTATCAGTACAGTTCTCCATTGAATTATTGGCATTTCAAGGTGGCATGGAAGGGAACACCTATCGTTCTAACCACGTTCATTATGGCAGAAGAGAATTTGTGATCTAACGGCTAACAGTAAGTTTAAAGAAGAATCTGTCATTTTGATGGCTCATTTTTGAGATTTATATTTTGTGGCGGGTTTATGGAGTTTTTTATGTTATTTAAAGACAGAGAGGAAGTTTGAAAAGAAAGCTGGGAGATTGTTTATTTTTAGACACTGTCTCAGCAACACAGTCAAACTGACAGTGTTTCTCCATTCCCTTTACCCAGAGGAAAGTTTGTGATTATTTCTTCTTTCTGCATACAATATAAATGAAAATTGCTTTCCTTCCTCTTCAGCTCCTAAACTATTCAGCTAAAATTGGTTTAGATGGACTTCTCTTTTGCTGGTTGGGGGGCGGGGGGGCTTCTTCCATCTTTTGGCTTCACTTTTAGATCTTTCCAAAGTTGTTTTTTTCCACAATAGCCTGCAATTTGTGGTTCTGGCCCTTTCTTCTTTTCTACGGTATTTTGAAGTTTAATTTTATATCTTTTACAAGGCTTTTGATTAGTTTATTTTTGTAACTCCTACTGCTGCTTTTTCTTTATGCTTTTATAGACATTGGTAACATTATGAGTTACATTATGCTGCAGAGAAATAAAGCTCACTAGCATTGAAACTCACTGCCATTTTTTTCCAGTTTTTGCAAGGGGTTGAGACTCCCTATGAATTTATTTTAAAATCTCCTTTAATCCCCCCACTGGATTGATGTTTCCTTTCAGAAAAGGAGGACACCGTTCCAGGCAGAAGAAATGACATAGCATGAAGGAAGTGAGAAAAAAAAGTCCTGAGTCATGAAAGCAAAGAAGAAACACAAGAGAAACAGACTTGAGAAAGGATTAAAATCCATGAACTGGAAGCAACAGAAAAGTAGAATGGAACTCTAATTGAAAGGAAATAAGGGACCGGCTCTACGTAAGAATTAAGTAGATCAAGGAGGGAGAACTTGACCAAGGGAGAGCTGAACTAGCAGATAGCTCTCACCTTTTAGGTCTATTCATTATTCTCCCTCCATCTTCTGTTCCCAGGGAGAGCTGGGAGCCCTTCCGACAAACTTTTTCTGGCCACAGTCAATGTCGAAGCTCGAAAGAAAAGCACTCGGGACAGGAGCTGCTCTCACAAGGTCACGCAAGCACTACCAGCACGTAGTGATGGACCTGCACTGTCCTTCCAAGGGAGGGAGGAATATCTGGGCTCCAAGGGATGTAAGTCAGTTCCTGTTGCGGCATCACCAAGAAAAGGGAAGATCTGTATCTAAAGTCTGCAAGTTGACGTGTTTTGTGTGTAAGTGCTTCCCTTCTTTCCTGGTACTCTGAAAGTCTGACTGCTGTGGAGGCAAAAACCCACTGCTAAGAGCTGGGCACACTGCAGCTGTGTGTCAGCAGAGCCCAAAGTACAGCCATCAGTAATGAACCACCATCCAGGACCACTGACCACAGGCCCTGGGCCTCACGTGTGTGCAGCCTGGCTGACTCCCTGCAGGCCTTTTTGTCAGTTAGAGAAGCAATTTTGGTTGTTTCTCTGTTCATTAACCTTCTTTCTACTCCTAAACACTATTTTGGAAAAATCCATGTTTACAGTAGTTAAATGCAGTCTGCACTCATCAAAAGGAGTGCTGTAGTTAAATCAGAGCCCATAGTTACAGATACACTGCTCAATCCACCATTTTGGACCATTCTATCATGTGAGGTAACAGCACTTAAAACGAGTGCTGTGCAACTAAAAAAGCTGAAAAGGCCAATATTTTCTACAATTATTCCCAGGGAATGTCCAATTGGATTTAAAAAAAACATGATCTTTTAATATTCATCCTTCTGAATAGGATGTTAAAAAGTAAATCCCCCTGAGCATCATGGCTATACTTTAAAGATGATTCCAGCAATAAAAAAGATTTCGCATGGATAACTGATTTATTTTCTACCAGGTGGAGGGGAAAAAAAAAAAGAAGAAATACCCCAAGCTATGACAAGTTTGTGGTATAGGTGATATATGATAGTAATTGACATCCTAACAATAGGAGACTATAAAGATACCCTGAAATTATTTTCTTTTCTATTTCTTCCCTATCTGCTCTTCCTCCTCTGTTTCTTCAGTAAGGCAGATCTACCGGCAAGGCAATTTAATCTTCCAGGGATAAAGAAAGGCTTCCTTGTCTAAGAAAAATAAAAACTTCTACTGGTCAAGGACAGAAAGCCCAAGAGAAGGAATTAGCTACTGACAGTGAGCTATGTTTTTTTATCTCTAGGAAAGGAAGCAGCAGTATTCTGGAAGAAATAACATTGATTTAGCTAGAATGTAAGGAAGACATCTTCTGTTTGATGTATGTAGCCTTCTGGACAAGGGTAGGACAATAGCCTGTATTCCCTGAACAAAATACCTCCTACTGCGTTTTCACTACCATTTAGTGAGAAGAATTTCATTCCCTTGTAACATTTAACTCTGAACCATAAGAAACTTCATGCTCAGTCATGAGCCTGGATGAGCCTTGCTTATGCAAGGAACTACCAATAGGATAATTCTTCTGGGCTCTTATGCCATGCATAACTGAGAGAGGGAAAAGTTGTTGTCCCATCCTGTACGGATAATAAATTAATCCACGCCAGCTGGAGAACCAGGTACAATTTACCTCCTTGGTAAAACAGACACAGAAACAAAACCTCAATTATTGCATAACTTTACCATGCAGAGCAACTTTTTTTTAATGGTTTTTGCTACTGCACTTGACAACATAGCAGTATGCTACTCAGGGTCAATAATGTTTAATGAAGTAACTTACTAATCAAAGAAAAACTTGCTAACTTGGGCTTATGTGTAAGTACAGAACAAGCCTCCACATCTGTCATCTTCACAAATGCACATTTGCCATCCACCTTAAAAGTAGCTGACTGTTCCTTGTGATTCCTTCCAAAGGAATGTTCCAGTTTTCAGAAGGCCACTTTTATCTGCTAGTTCAGATATAAAACAACTCTTGTACTTCTGTTATCTAGCCTGAAGGCATACATGGCTGGTAAGCTTATGCTTAAGTTCTTTAACTTTGAGAACATGAAGCACCTTGTTGCTTTCAACTGGATGAACATATTTTTCACATCAAGCACATTTTTAAGTGTTTTGCAAAACGGCAGGCTTCTCAACAGAATAACTAGATGTATTGGTATCTATCTCCATCCTCTCCCGAGGAACCAATCACAGATATGGGTAGTCAGTACTTCAACCAGAATTAACGTATTACTGGTTTCCAGCAGAGAGCCTAATACTGTGTATCAACAGGGTTCTTCTAAGCAAGAAAAAAAATTAAGTTAGAAAAGCAGAAGCACAGCACGAATAACCTATAAAAATAGTGGAAAAAACTGGAAGGGGCTACTAAAGGCAAGAATTATTTTAAGTTAATCTCTGCGATGACAGGCAGTCAATACACAAAGAGGCAGGCACAAACCCAGTTACCACAGTAATGAGGCTCTCCCTCCTGACTGGTAAGGTTCAAGTATTGGGCCTTATGAGAAAAAAGATTACTAAAGCAGTTAACACTGAAAAGCTGCACAACTTGTAGAGGAAACTCAGCAAATGAGCAACTGCAACAGAAGGAATGTACAGAATACGTCTCCAGATATAAAGGACTGTACTTCTACAGCAATCACTGATGTTGCGGGCAAAGACATAAACTGCTGGGGCAAAGGCGTTAAAACTCTGCCACAAGTGGTCACAAGTGGCCAGGGCTTACCTTGCTTGCTCAGAAGCCCTTAGTGCTTCCTACCATGTAACAGTCCTTCTGCTTCAAGCTTGCAAAAACACTTTCCAGATGTACAGCTGCAACAGAAGCGTCTTGCAATCCTCCTCTAGCTCTGAGAATGTACACAGGGTTAGTCCAACCTGGCCACGGTGTAACAGGAGGGAAATTTCCATAAACTGCAGAGGTAAAGGGCTGAGTTAAAAGCACCAGAGTCAGACAGGAACTCGCTCAGCTGTGCTGTGTACAACAGCCTTTGTGCAGAAGCATTCATTAGACACCAGTGTAGGTACAGTAAGACAGAAACACAGTGTGATATGATGTGCTGTCACCATTAAGGTAGGACGTGACAGATACATTTGGAAAAGATAAAATATGTTCACACAGCTTCAAATTAAGTGAATACATGTGAAGCCAACCTGAATGAACAGCCCTGCCTTCTCTGGAACATGCTGACACTGACAGCATTGATCAGACCACCTCCTAATTATATCAATTTACAAACAACACCCCAACGTTGTATTTGCAACATCTTCAGCTTTGTTCAAAGCACATTACAGTAAGGGAACATTAAAAACATGCTTAAACATTAAACTAAAATTACCATTCTGCAGTTGATCTGTGTTCATATTTGCAGCTGCTGAAGGGGAACCAAAGGAATTTAGCTGCATTACCACTGTTATGAGCGTAAAGCAGTCATGACCAAACCTGTGGGTAGTGACTAATTGGGCTAGGGAACCCGAGCATCAGTTTACCTGGTTTCTAAGGAACCAATACTATGACCATCTGAGCCACAAAAAGACACAAAACTGTGTCAGAAACAAAAATTGCATTTGTCCTTGATATTCTGTTCTATACATTTTTGTAAGCACTTCACTTGTATTGTCTTAAAACAGTTCCAGGACAGTTCAACTATTTCCTTTCCCCCTTCCCAGGACAAGTATTCAAATCTTAGGTACCATCTGAAAGACTGCTGGTAGACAGAGGGGAGATGGTTTCTTCATAAAACCATCTACCATTTCAGGAGAAAATAGTAACAGATATTATTTAAACAAATACCTGACTTGATATGTTAATTTCAATGCTTTTAATGGACGTTATTAATTTTCTGCATCTTTAATATAAGTATTTTAAGTAGGTAAAATTTGTCATGGGACTAGAACAGGTTATGCACACAAACCTCTACACTGCTGGAACTTAACATGACCATCAACAGATAACATTGGGCCAGTTTGTCTCTGTGACATTCCAATGATTTAAAAATAAACAAACAAAAACCACAAAAAACAAACAAACAAAAATCCCCCACAAACAAAAACAACAACAAAAAACCAACCAACCAACCAAACAAAAAAACCCCAAATATCCTATCCTAGGCACCTTATTATTTTGGAAAACAGCATCCTTCCACCATATGTTTGCCACTAAAGCTATTAAATGCCTCCACAGCTACCCAGAAGCTTTACATGATCTTGAAAACATGGCCAAAAGAATTCAGCTGTGTTATGTAAAGCCAAGTGAAAAAATTAAAATAAATTGGGAGAAGAAGATATATGAACATGTTTCTTCAAAAGTCCTAGTAATCCAAATAATCCTTGTCTCCTGCAAGTGCATCTAGTGTTTGCAACAACTGAGGAAATGGGACGGGGATATATTTCTGTAACAGCACAGTTTTCTGGCTTCTGCCATAAGATCCCATGGGCAGAATAAGTTGCAAGAATCTGCACTGCAACACAGCTATGCAAATTTATGTCAGCAGAAAATCTCATTTAATGACCCACTGGAATTTAAAGCCATATCTTATAAAATGAGCCCTGGCATCTCTACTTTAAAAAAGAAAGATCCTTTCATAGGTCAAAATGCTACGTTAAGCCAGTGATTCAAGACTCAGTGATGTCTTACTTCAGTATAGGAAAACAATTTAATTCTGAGTTTGGTCAGAGCTGTGCAATTTTTCATGTGCACGATAAGCTAAGTGCAAAGCTGGTAAGTTTATGTATATTAATGGTGGTTAATTACTAGCAGGGCTCTCAATTAGCTTAATCAAGCCACAATAGGGACCTGGGAATATTGCAGGAAACTCAGTGAAGATCTCTGCTCAATACATCACTGCAAGAGGCTGGCCATACGACAAACCTCACGGCTACACGAATTAGTATTTCTGTTATGTATATAATAACTGCTGAGCCTCATCTCACCCTTCTGGATAGAGCTGGTCCTGCCATTTCAAAAGAGGCATTTCAAAACTAGAGGCTGCAATCCTCTGGGTTGTATGAACAGTTGAGCCTCTGGAAAGGCTCTTTGAAGACTAAAATAGTGAGATTAATCACTCAGAAGACAGCAAAGGAACAATAAAACCAGATTAAAAGGAGAGACATCAGAAGCTTCTCCTTCCCCACACCTGAACAGACAGAATCCTAGAGAAATTCAACTCTACTGACAGCTGGGAGATGCCAAACCAAGAAATTATAAAAACATTCAGAAGGGAATTATGA
This sequence comes from Pseudotriccus pelzelni, assembly GCA_035584735.1. Lineage (NCBI taxonomy): Eukaryota > Metazoa > Chordata > Aves > Passeriformes > Tyrannidae > Pseudotriccus > Pseudotriccus pelzelni. Next base: position 7,778,964 of record JAWMRA010000020.1, read on the forward strand.
GTCCATGCCAATCAATAATTTTAAAACATAACTCAATGGGTGCCAAAGAATCAGGGAGAGTCAAAGTAAGGAAGGATAACTGACCCATGTGGTCCTGTGGACCAGATTTTAATGATTATGAAATCAGGAATAGTGCCACATGCCTGGCAAAGTACAAAATACTTCTCCCTTTTTTTCTGTGGAAATGGTATTTATAAGGTCAATGTATCAGGCAGCCTGACCAATATCCTGTAGTGTTTTACAGGAACTTTTGAAGGAAAGAACTGTAGAGTTAGTAGCAATATGACATGTTCATAACTTATTTTTTCCTCAGACTCAGTATTTTTATTTCATAACAGAAAGAAATATTGACCTGCTTTGGTGCCAGCAACACCAAAACCAGCTATTATGCAATTAGTGGCATGAAAAGATTCAGAAGTATGTTAATTTCCATTTAAAATACCTTCTTAAAAGGGTTATTACTACTGGAAAAATTGGAAAACACTGTCAGTATAGAAGCTCAAGGAGGATGGCCCTGACTTGAATGACCCTGAAGCCCAAAACATTGAAAACATACTACAGTTTATTAACATGAAGCCAAACAATGAAGTGAGAATTTCCATTACAAGCTGCATGATTATTAACTGTGAACAAAGCAGGAGTCCTCCTGTGAACCTCTAGTCCTTGAATGAGTGTTGTGTAGATGAAAATAATCCTGGAAATATAACTGAAGTTGAAGCAATGATATTTCATTTAACATACTCTATACAACATAAATTACTGATATGAATGACAATTATTCACATCTTCTGTCTTCATTTTCCTCAAACTCTTCCAACATCTCTTCCTTGGGTCTTTTTTCTTCTGATAGCTTAGCAGAATTACAGTCAATTAGAAGGTCACCAACAAGAAGAGTGCTGGGAGCAGCATGCTGCAAGGAAGACTCAGTACTGTCTGAACCCATTTTTGTTAGTGATCTAGGCACAAAAGACAGGAGACCCTTGGGAATATTTTTTCAAGTGCCCATGCAATGCTAGAACCATTGTCCAATAGCTCCACAATTCCTTCCTGAACAAAAATGTCCCAAACAGAGCTTTTCAGCATTCCAGACATGTCCTGAGTTTGGAACAATTGTTTCATTTTAGGAATCCCATACCACAAGAAACTAAGTGCAACTGGTGAAATGTGACATGGCTCATTACCACATCTCCCCACCAGCACATGAATAAAGCTGCAGAAAGGCAAATGGCATTAGCTTGCTCATTTGTCCAACAGAAGGCACAGAGCTGTCATGGGGGAAAGGGAGAATGCTCTGCACCCAGACACACACAGCTGTTTACACTGGAACCAACACTGCTGTTGACCCAGGACCACCAGAGCAGTGGCACCCCACTGTATCCCAGGAAAACATCCTAGGAAGCCTGGAGGTGCTAGTGGAAGGCGGGAAAGTGTACCCAATGCAGATACACTCAGTGCGGGCAACACTGCCTCCAGCTCACGCTGCATTTTCACTGAGCGCTGAAAGTACAGAGGTGCAAATGCCCCAAGACACAGGGACTGATTACTCCTAGCCTTGCCTGAGCCCTCTCCCACAGCAAGGCACACAGATTGAAACAATCTCCACAAGAACACAAGGCCTCTTTTCTTCTGGGACAAGCAACAAGAGAGGCCTTTTGGCAACTCTTAGCTGGTAGAGTATACGCCACACTTCACCCACTCATCCTGACCAAGTGGAGGCAAACAAAAACAGTTCTATAGGTCCTTCTCCACCTCTGGGATTTCTGCACTATGGGGTTTCCCTCAGAACCTGATCTCTCCCCCTGCATATCTCACTAGAGATGACTCCAATAAAATGCTCTGATCTCTCCCCTCCTCACTGACCACCTTTCTTTTGAAGCGGAAAAAAGGGTCTCAGAGGTCACTCTCAGAGACACAGAGCACAGATGGGGTACACAAGCTGTTTCCAACCTGCTCACCCCCAGTCGTCACGGTACTGTCCCCTCCCTCACTGCCTCTAAAACCCCACCCGATGGCCGGCCCAGGCAGTCCCGCTGCTTTCCCCTTACCTGTTGCAGCCCTTCGCCCTGCTGCAGCCAGGGCTCTCCAGCACTTGCCGGTCTCCAGCTCGCAGGAAGGATGCGGGCAGCGAGGCGGGCACGGCGCTCCCTGCCAGGGGCGGCACTGCGATGCCGCAGCTGGGCGAGCTGCCCCCCTGACCCCGGGCAGGGCTCAGCTCTCCCCGCCCGGCAGCGGCTCTGCCTCCGAGCCGCGCAGCCGCCGGCGGGGCTGGAGGGAACCGCCTGCCCGGCCATGCACGAAGCCCTGCCTCCGCTGGCTCCTCGGGAACGGCCGCTTCCAAACGAACTTATTGGGCTTCCAGCTGTACCTGGGGGGCAGACGAAGGGAAATTATGTTCTGCAATGTCGAGTGTGCATTAACTATTCCCAGAGCTAACTGCATTTGACTTGCTCTTCTGTTGGACCAAACTCTCCGTCTCCTGCTGGAGTCATTAATCTGTACATTCGCATCGTTTGCGCAAAAGAGAGTTGGTTTGTTTCTCCCTTTCCACCTCCTCGCCCCCAACACGCACTCTCTAAAAACCCAACAATTAAAAATGTGGATTTTTCCTTTAATTCCCCTACATTGTGTAATTATATTCACATTAGAAATCAATCAACACTGGTCATTACCATTAGTGATATGCTCATAAACCAAACACTAGACATGCTAATGAACTGAATAAAACATAATTTCTTGTTGTGTAAACTGATGCTCAACGCTAATCAGCAATAAATTCAATCAGACATTACTTACATCAACTGAAAACATATTAAAGCCGGGTACGGAGCACTGGCTGCTCATTTCTGAGCGCAGCGCGGCCCCACGCCCGGAGCAGCCCAGCACTGACACGGCCGCGGGGGTTGGGAACAAGGCCGCCTTAGCCCCGAGGGGACACGGCCTCCCTGCGAGGGACCCCTCTGTGGCAGGGCCGTTCGTGGCTCCCGCCCGCTGCCCGCGGGTCGCAGCGGGGGCACCGAGCAAAGCCTGTCCCTTGTCTGTCCCCAGCTCCACGCAGCCCGGACGGCGGTGACCGCAGCTAGACACCGGGGCCTGTCTGGCTCCAACACTTAAACAGGCACCTGTGTCCAATTCCTTCGGCGTGGTCACCCTCTCAGAGCCCGTTCTCCCCCTGGAAACCGCCCGCGGCCCTGAGGGTCACACAGCCCAGCATTGCCCCAGGAGGAAAGTAGCGTTGCTTCACCCGCCCGGGTGCGGGCGGTTTCCAGGAAGAAAACGGGCTCCGAGGGGATGCTTCCAAACGCACATTTGACATTTCTCTGCCACAAACACGGACTCAAAGCACCGGCGATGGCTGCAGGCCCGGGGACGACTTGCTGGCCCGGCGGTGCCCCGCGCCCTGCCCGCCCCGTCGGAAAGAAGGCTCCCCCCGCCGCCCGATCGAGGGGCACCTTCACGGCCTTCCTCTCCCGGGGCCGCCCCTGACCGCCGGGGTCATGGGGATGGCAGAAAGGGGCAGTTTTTAAACACAGCCCGTTTGCTTAAGTAAATGACCGGGCGACAACCCCGCTGCCACCCGCACAGGCCCCTCGCGCTTCCCGGCGCGGTCGGGGGAGCTCCGGGCGGAGCCGGGGCGGGGAGGCGGGGGGACCCTCCCGCCTCTGCGGGGAGACAGACTGGGAGCGAAGTCCCGGTCCCAGGGCACCTGCAAGGGCTCCCCGGCCTGGCGGGGCGGCCTAGTGACACGGGGGCTTCGGGGCGGCGGCTTTACCTCCCCAGCAAAGACCCCGTAACTCACGCCCCTCCCGGGGCCTCCGGCGGCCCTGAGGTGCGGGGGGCTCGCTGAGCGCGGTGGGAGGGGGGTGGTCGCTGAGCGGGGACGCAGCAGACGAGCCTGTTTCAAGCAGCTACGGCGGCGTTTTGTAACAGCCGCAGAGCAGCGATTTGCTGCGATTGGAGTAATGTAATTTCCAGCTGCACAATATTAATGAGACGCTCGGAACCAGGGGAAAACTTTCAGCGGAAGGTGGCGGGTTTATTTGCTTCGCGTTAAGGGAGATGAGGGAAAAAGAAGGGGAAAAAAAAAAGACAAAAGACAAGCATCAGCATCATCAGCCCCCGCACCTGGCGGCGATCGCCGGGGGTCCCCTGCAGCGAGCCCGGCCGGGAGCTACCTCCTGGCTCTGGCGCGGTGAGGGCACAAGGCCGGCGTCCTTTCTCTTACAACCCACTAATTGTTGTTTCGCCCCCCTCCCCCTTTATTTTTCTTTTTGTTCTGTTTTGCCTACTTTGTTCGCTCGCCGCGGTCACGGGGGGCAGGAGCGGCTCTGCTTGCCTTGGCCATACCTTTCGCTTGCGCGGGGGGCGCGAAGGGGGCGCGGCTCTGACAGCCGGGCGGGTGGGAGGCAGCGCGATGCGGGAGCGCTGAGAGCCTTCAGGGGAGAGTAATGAAGAGACGCGCTTAAGAGAGGAGCGTGCGGCCGGAGAATGAGACGTGGGGGTTGTCTTGGGCAGTTTGTAACTCCAGGTGAACGCAGCCCAGCTGCTTTCCGTCATTATTCCTTCTTCACAAATCTCCGTTGTTCCCTCGCACAGCTCCTGGCCAGCGCCGAGGCCAACAGGGCTGAGGAGGGCCGGGCCGCGACTCCACCTCTCCTGCGAGGCGCGAATCGCAACATGCGCCAGGCAACCGCAGGGCCAGAGTAAGTTTTGGCCCCCGCACCCCTGGGCGACAGAGGAGCAGGAGCTGAGAGGAGGCTGGTGTGTTCCTCTTGGAGTCCAAGGGCCGCGGCCATCCCCGGCTGCGGCTGAGCCCGGCCGGCCCCTCTCCCCGCCGCCGCCCCTCCGCGGAGCGCGCTCCCGCCCGCCCCGCCGGTCTGTTTCCAGGGCAGAACCTGTGAATAAAGCGAGAAGCGTTGCTTATTGTGCTCGTATTAATCCCCCCCATTGCTCGGAGCTAATTAAATTCCTCCCCGGGAGCCGGGGGTTCGTGCGGCTCCGCCCGTGCCGCAGCCGGGGCGCGGGGCAGCCCCGCGCCGGCCTCCGCGCCACGCACACAGCCCGGGGGTCGTTTCACCGGTTTATTTCACATTAAAGTTTAGATACAATCGAAATCCTCGTACGCACCTTTTAATAAAAGTAGTAATCTCTTCGAGTACTGCAAAATTATAGCATTTACATCTTTAAAAGACGGTAAACAAATAATACTAGCGAATCAATAGTACCAGCATCGAGTGCACATGGTCGGTTGGTTTTAGGCGGCCGTATAAAATGCGATCTGGTTTATAGAATATAATACAGATAAATGCTATAAATAAGTGGATATCAGAGTTGGCGACAAACTTCCTAGAGACGGGTCTGCTCGGGCTGCCGGCACCGTCCGCGGGGCTTGCGGGACCCGCGCGGGGGGGGCAGCGGGGCGGGGGAGTGCGGGGGGGGGTGGCCCACCCGATCCGGTCCCAGCACCGCAGCCCCGGGACCGCGCCGAGCCTCCTCCCCATACCTACCTGCACTGAGAAACCTTATTTCTGGCTAAGAAAAATAAAAGTCCCATTTAAACTTTATTGAATTAAAGCAAAAATTAATTTTCGATATTCACACATATATTACAGAGTAATAGTAAAAGTTCAATATACTTCCTGGCGTTTGGTTGGGCCACATTGTACAAGAGCAAAACAAGCATCAAAACATTTAGCAGCCTTAAATTTCACAATCACTCAGAATTACATAGAAATATTGAAATACTCTAGTCAGCCTTGGCTGTGAATAGTTCTTCATGTAGAAATTTTTCCTTTTGCCAGCCAGTACACAGCAAGAATTGCATTTTCCCTTTCATCATGGCATCCATGTATTCAAAAAATACTTTGCTTTTTCTTTTAAAAGTTAAACTCAGAGAAAGAGTCAAGATTAACATGTTTTAAAAACAAAACTACAAAATATGCTGTAGAGGACAATGAAAATATCTAAAGTCTACTTGTGTGAGGCAGAAGCCATGGGGGAACAATGGCAGATTACACCAGTGACACAGAGATGGGAACTAATTTTGTGGGAGGAGAGAGAAGAATATAAATGGGGTTTTGATCAATTATAGTGTCTCCCGCCTGTTGGCTGCAACACAACAAAAATAAGTAGTAATTCCTCAAAGCAGATGTACACAAACCTAAGCAGGATTTAGCTTCTTTAATATCTGAATGTAAAAAGTCTGCTGTCCATGACTCTTTAAACCCAGCTACGACTTGGGAATTTGTAAGAGATCTCTCCCTTTTCTTGGATGAGAAGTGATTTAAAGCGGGAACACTAGAAATCCAGAGAATGTTGAATACTTCCAGCCTCCCATCAAGTTTCCTCTCTCCAGTTTTAGATAAGCTCTGTCTCCTTTCTCCATTTGAATCAGGACTCCATTGCTAGCAGCTTCTCGGGTCACATCTTGGTCCCCTGCAAAGGCAGAAATCACTGGCCACCCATTTAGCATCAAACTCACCTAAAGAGCAAGATAAAACAAAGCCCTCTGTCAATTAAAGTCAGACAATGACACCGCCGGGGCTCGCCTAGCAGGAGAGATGCTTAGTTAAGAAAAGGCCTCTTTTGACAGCTGAAACTCCAGTCCCATAAAAAAGAAATACCAATCTGAACCCAGCTAAGGTATGTACTCTAAAGGAAGAAGTCTTTCACCGCTGTTTTAGACCGACAACCACATCAAAACACCCGGTGCATATAAAGCAGGACATTGATCCTATTTTGGAGAATTTCAATAGGGTGCCTGTGTTTTCAGGCTATGAAAAGAGGTCTGCTCATACTTATTGAAAGATGGCTTTATGCGAAACCTCAGAGACAGCGAGGAGCAGAGCCACAGCCGCCGGAGTCAGTGCCTTTGAAGTGTATTCAAGAGGTAGTTTTCCTTTGTTAGGCAGCAAAGACAATATGCTACAACACAGTCAATAAGCTCTGCTCAGCTCGCATTAATGATCTCGGGACTGCATACCCCACATTAATAATACACTACCTGCCGAACCTAGAGGTGTGAAGCCACTTACACCGGAACAGTGCTATATAGCTGCACATTCACCTTTGCAATGTGCATTGCTACGCAGTCATTCCTGTCTAGGTTATGCTACCTGGTTTCAGGCCCGTAATTTATTAACCCTACCTAGAGGTGTGTATGCATCAAACCACATACAAAGGGCACGTATAGGGTAGCTGCATACACATACACAGATTCGTTCTTGCATCCATGCCATAGGCACCTCTGTGAACCCCAAATCCCTATGAAACCTTCTGCCACCAGAGAGCGAGTGAGTAGCCCACCGGGGGTCGCGGTTCCCACGGGCTCTGTTCAGGGATGCTCCTGCCGGCTCTCCGCGGCACTGGGCAGCCCGCGGGCCCGGCCAGGCTGGAAGGGGGCGGCAGGCAGCCGTCGGGCGACCACCTCCCGTCCCGGGACAGCTCATGCGGGCAGGGGCCGCGTGGAGGCCTGGTGGGGCTCCGCGGCCCTTTGGGCACCATCCCCTCGGACGGTGGGGACTCCGCAGGTCTGGGCTCCCGCGGCGGTCCCCGCCCCGCCGCCCGCACGGCCCCGGCCCCGCCGGGCCGCGGCCCCGTCCGCTCCCTCCCGCGGTGCCCGCGGAGCCAGGCGACGGCGCTCGGGGCTGACCTGGATGGTTTGCCTGTTGTACACTTTCACCACGTGAAAATTGAAACTGTAAATCCCTTTCCTGGGCGCGATGAAAGTGCTCCGTTCCGAGTCGAAGTTGCTGCCGATATTCACTAGTACCTGGAAGGGAAAGGCACCGTCAGCACCACCGCGGGGCCACCGCCGTCCAGTCCCGCTGCCCCGCGGCCGCCCCCGGCGCCCCCCCTCCCGCAGGCAGGGCCCCGCGGGGCGGCGCGTCCCTGGCCCGGCCCCGCCGCCTTCCCCGGCAACTTCTCCCGCGGCGCGGCGCCCGGACCCCCCGCGCCCTCCTCACCTGGTCGAAGTAGATGATCATGGTGCGGTTGCTCATCTCGGAGGGCTCGTGGTTGGTGCTGCGGATGGCGGAGAAGGCGACCTTGGCGCTGCCGGAGCGCACGGAGATGCCGAGCGCCGTGCCGGTGGGATCGGAGGTGGGGTTGGAGTCGCACACCACGAGGCACTTGCCCTCCAGCACGATGGGCTCCGTCTCGTTCTGCCCGCACGCCACCCACGCCGCGCCCAGCAGCAGCCCCAGCCCCAGCCCCAGCCCCGGGCCCCGCATGGCGCCGCGCTCCCTTCGCTCCGCGCCGCTCCGCGCCGCGCCGGGCGGCACGTCCAGGCTCCGCTCCGCTCGCTCCCTCTGCCCCGCCGCGCTCAGAGCGGGGCCGGGCGCGCCCCGCCGGCTGGGAAGCGGCCGCGAGCAGGCACGGGAGCGCCGGCACACATAGCGCGGCGCGGAAGCGCTGCGGGTGCGGGAGCGGGACCGGGCGGAGCGGAGCCGCCCGCCGCGCCGCGCGGGGCTGAGGGAGGCGGCGGGAGGCGGCGGCGCTGCCGGGGCTGCCGGCGAGCACAAAGACGGCGCGGGGCGCGGCCCCGCCTCCCCACCGGCCCCGCACTCGCGTCAGCGCCCCGCGCCCGCCCCCGCCGCGCCCGCCGCCGCCAATGGCCGCGCG
>JAWMRA010000020.1:7787682-7805728 GCA_035584735.1 Pseudotriccus pelzelni
CCAATGGCCGCGCGGTCCGCCCGCCGCCGCCCGCCGCCGCCGCTTTTGTGGGGCGGCGCGGCCGCGGGCGCGGGAGCAGGTGCCCGGCAGCCGCCCGCACCGCACCGCACCGCACCGCGCCGCGCAGCCCTGCACCGCGCAGCCCTCGCCGCGCCGCGCAGGTAGGAGCGCCGGGGAGCGGCGGGGCGGGGGGCGCGGGGCTCGGGAACTCCTGCGGAGCAGCTCGGCGCGGCCCGGGGTGTCAGGCAAAGGTTTCCGCGGTGCTCCTGGGCGAGGCGGGCTGGAAGGGAGCGCGCTGCTGCGCGGGGCAGAGGCCTGCCGTCGTCCCTGAGCAGCCACAGCATCACCCGCGGTGAGCCCGCGCCTGCCCCGCCGGAGGGATGGGACGCCACGGGTCCCCTTTCCCGGGGTGTCCAGGCTCCGCTGTATCCTTCAGCCGCCTCGTTCGCATCCCGGGGAGGAACAGACCGCAAGGCTTCCCGAGCAAAAAACTCCTGACAGCGTCCAGAGCCTTTCCTGGCCGGCAGAGCACCCCGCTGTTAGGGAAAGTCACTACGTGCCCTGCCCACGGATGGGTCCAGCCCGGAGCGCGGTTTTGGGGCTGTCGTTGTTTCCTAAAGTGCAAAGATTGCTTTGTCTCGGTGGACATCTGACCAGTGTTCGTTCTGGATGTACTGTCAAAAAAAATCATCACCCGGGATTGTAAATGAAGAAATTTACCGATGAACCATTAGAAACAAACGACTGGAACAAAGTAATTTTCTAACTGGCAGATCTGTTTCTAGCGTTAAAACTTATATTCAGAGATAAAAACTTACATGGAGTTTGTAGCATCCTCTCTGGGAAACTGAATATCATCCAAAACTGGGCTTCTGTGCAAACCATTATGAATTTTAGTAACGGCTTTAGTTTTTTTACTGTGCTGTTCGACTGTGTGGTTCATAAGTTTTTGCCTGGGAAATCGATCGATCTCTCTCTGAAAACTGCTTTAAATAAAACTTTCTCCATATTACTGCCCTGCTGAGTTAAACGTGCGTCTGTAAAGTTGCTCAGAGTGTCTGCGAAGTATCCGAGTTTGCCCGTGGGTTGGTACTGGCTGGCTCTGAGGGGATGGGATGTAGCGGTAACCAATGGCATCAGGAGCCTCCTCAGGGAGGATCAAAGTACCACGCACTTACTTTGGACATTCAGCAGTGAAGAGCTCTGAAAACCAAATTAGTGGTAAAGTGATTATAGGGGAAGAACAGTGGTCAGAAAGGAGTTGGGGAGATAATAAAATAGGAATAAAAACTCTCCTGAGAAGTAGAAAATGGCATAAAAGTGAGTGGGTGGAGCCACTTGTTTTACTTCAAGAGATAAGCTTAAGATTTGCAATGTATTAGTACTGTTGACGGCCTTAACTGAGTTCAAAATCAGAATCAGAAACTTTAAAATTAAATTAATATTTCTAGGGGTACTAATAAGGCTAAAGAAAATAAAAGTTAGCAAAAATGAGCATTTTGCATCCTTGTCAGAACTGATGAAATGACAAGGTGAAACGGAAACTGAAGGAGCAAAACTCTGCCCTTTTAATTTTTGAGTGTTTCACTCAACAAAACCCATACATGTTCTTTCAACACACATGGCTCTTTCTTATGTAAAAAAAACCCCATATATTTCTCTTGTAAGACACTTCTCGTACATGACAGAAGTCAATTCTCTTGTACTACAGTGCTCTTTATATTTTAGCTTGTGGATTTGAATCCAGGAGAGTCTCCCTTCCTGAGCTGGAAGTAACTTGCTGTTTAGTGGTGACCCCCCTGGCAGGAGGCTGGGTGGGCCTTCCCCCCCCAACCACCTTGACCACTTTGAGGGCTTTGATGGACAGAGTTACCAGAAAGAACAGGGGAGCCTGGAAAGATGAACAAATCGCTGTACCAGGAGCCCCGTTCCTCACACAGGAGGTGGGCAGGCAGGCAAGGGGAGATAAGATTCCTTTGCCAGACACCCTCATTGCCACCAGCTATCAGTGTTGCACACTTGACTAGCACTGTAGCACCCAGTGCACTTCTGGTTGGAATAAAGTAACACCTGCCATGCAAATGAGACATGACTTCATTTTCATTAAATGTCACATGCAGCACTAGGCAGCTGTGTTGATTCTCTCCGTATTGACAACAGTCTCTGATTCGTACTGGGAACAAAGAAGAGAGGCTCAGCAGGAGGATGTAGGGACTGATGTATAAGACCATTAGTGATGTGTGGCAGAGAGCTCCCAAGCTCGGAGTGGAGATCTGCGAATTCAGATGTTTACACAACACCAGGAATTATGTTACCCATCTAATTATAAACTGCCTTGTGAATCAATGTCATTGAGAGACAGAAGGGCAATTGTGATTCAGATACAATGGAAATGGTGTCAAGGTATTAATAAACTAATGGATGTTGTAGATGTCAGGCTGAAACTAAGGTATTTGTCAAGCAGAGCTCTTTGATGTTTGCTTTTAAGAAAAAACTTCCGTGAATATGGAGAAAATATGTGAACTGTGCAGTGTGTGGTAACTAGCTATGGCCTCAGTGTTGACAGATTGACCAGACTATTCATCTGTGGAACTCCCCTAATGCTTCATCCAAAGAAAACAAACAAGCAAACAAACAACTTGGAAATAATCTGAAGGGGAGAAAATAATTGAATGATCCTCATTGAGTTTCTGAGGAAATGCTTCAGGACTGCTTACTGTCCTGCTCAGATCACAAGAGGGTTGCTCATTTTGTTCCAGAAAAAAAATAAATATGGAGAGACAGAAGTAAGTTTAAAGCTCAGAGGTACTGAGCTGTTATCTGTAGAAACCAAAATATAGTTTAGCCACAAAGCAGTTTAAATCAGGAGCAGCAGCAGCATTACCTGCACTCCATTACACTATCAGTGAGCCTTAATCCTGTTTTAGGAAAATCATCCTTAGAAACTCAATCTCACTAGACATTAAACTTCAGCTTCACTTATGAAGAAAGCCTCTAAGGGGGAAGGCATAAGCTTCTCCAAAAACAGGTACAGAGAAATCTACTGGAAACCTTTATTTTTCCTATGAGAGAATAATTTAGTAGAAGTTTAGCTAGCTGTGTATGAAATCACCTTTTCACTGACTACTTGCCTTTTGATTTAATCCTTCTTGAGTAAGAAATGCAAGGTCTGGCCCATAACTGGATAACTTAGATGAAATTCAGTTTGTTCACAGTTCTGAAAATGCAGTTTGTTCACTGCTGTATTAGTTTATGAAGTATAAACAGCAAAAAACAATTCAGGGATTTATGTATGCCAATATAAACTTAAGATGCTTGTCTTCCCAAGCACCTGCTGGGATTCCGTACAAAGTCCAAAGACTCGTGAAAATGAGACCTGGAGCAAAACAGCTCTTGCTGATCCACACTGTGGCCTATCTACAACCATCTGATTTGCTGTTGTAAGAGAGGTTTGCATGTATTTATGGTGCTTTGCTTATGGTGTCACCTTCAGCTTCCACAGCAAGCAGTTAAGGTAACTCAAAGAGCAGACCGAGTTCACTGAGAGAGTGCACAGCAGGAGCAGATGAACTGCTAGGGTGCCATCCAGCAGAAATTATCTGTAATGTTCCACACTCTGTAGAATGACAAAGGCCAGAGCCTTGCTGTGCCACGTGCCTGCCAGTGCAGGTCATGCTCAGCAGACAAAAGACAGAAAATGGCACAGAAGGCTGGTTCTCGTGCCAGTGGAGAACACCACCAGCCAAGGGAATTCTCTCATGATCATTTGTGCTTGCAGGAGAAAGAGGGCATTGCTGAGGGTAAAACCCACCAGTAGATGGACAATTAGACAGTGCACATGCTTTCCAAGGTATGTACCTGACATTAACTGCCAGGTGAGCATTTGCCTATACTCATATCTAAATGTTCTGTAATTTTATTTGATCAGATGAAACCAGGTTGCTTCTCAACATTAATCATGCACTCCTTCCTACAGAAAAAGAATTCTGATTTTCACTTTCAGATCTTGCTTCAGGCTAGAGAATATCAAACAAAATAAGATTAGTGTGTTCCCTGTACCTCCATGTGTTTTGAAATGTACAAAAAGATTGTGATAAAATGTTGAAATAAAAATTCAGTTTTTGCAGTTCAAAATAGTTGCAAACCCAAGTATCAAGTGTGGACATTTTTGTTGTATACAGATAGTTGCAAACTGAAGGTTGAAGGGGAAACAGTTACACAATCTTAACCAAAGTGTGGATTGCAGCAGTAAATTAATATCAGATTATCTACCTTAAAGGATCCTTGGGCTACACAGGTATTTGGGTTTGTATAGTTTGAAGAGTAACAAAATTATTAAGGTTATTAAGATAACATGGATAAATGTCATCTGCTGCATTTTACTGCCTGCCTGCAACACAGTATTTGACTTCTGATCTCCCATATGTATTACATGGGGCAGATTTAAAGCTGGGAAAGAATCTTAGCTCGCTGCTGAAGACATTTGAAAACACCATCCTTGAGACAATTGTTAAACGTTCTGGTTTATACAACCATAATTGTTTTTGTGTAGTATAGCACTCTCAAGCTTTTTCTTTTTCTTTTTTTTTTTAATGTAACATTGGATTTCAGTCTTACCCTGAGATGTCTGTTTTACAGCTGTTTTTACTGATGACGTGAGGTGATTTATTACTTGCATGGGATATCAGCAGATTTTCTTTCAGCTACGAAATATTCCTAAGTGAGTGATGATGCCAAGGTCAGGAGCTTGATTTGTTTTTCTTGTCACAGACTTCTGTCAAAACAAGTGCATTGTTACAAATGAATAACTCAAACTGGAAATTAGTTCCCATTCAGATAGGTAATTATATTTTAGCAGGGCAAAATCCCAACCCAAGCTGCCAGAGAACACTCAGCTGAAGCCAGCATGGACTGGAACAGCGTGTGTGCTCACTGTAATTGTAAATGGGGCCACCTCGGTCATGCTGCCTCTTCAAACTTAAAAGAATTAAGACCAAAGCTGTCCAAATGTTAACTGAAACTCCTAATAATTAAGGGTTATTAGGGGCTGTTGGCTGGCCTTATTTTCTACTGCAGTGCACTTGTATTTGTGGATTCTATTTATACACAGAATTAAGAGCTCTGTTTGAACAGGTAATCCAATCTCCTCTGTGTAATTTAGCCAATGATTTTTTTCCCCTGCCCCTTAATTTTGGCTATGTTTCAGGATGTACGGTGCAACTGCAACACTAAAAATAATCTCATTCAATGTACTTTGTCTGAAAGGATAAACCAGGCCACCTTACAAAAGCTGAGTAAAATTCTGATTTTTTTTTATTTATGGAGGAAGCCCCAGAGATGCTGAGGGGAACTTTTCTGTGCGCATCTTTCCCTCTAGTGGCTGCTCTTCTTGGCAAAAAGCAGCCACAGCAACACTTCAGCACTTCTGTGTTGGGTGAAAAGTGATGGGCAGGATGGAAGAAAGGAGACAGACAGACAAACTTTTGGGTACCAGAAAATTCAAATCTCATGATGAGCCATATGAAGGCAAAGATACAGTAGCCTTGGATTTGACAATATTTTTGTGAAAAGATATTCTTGAAATATTATAGTAATTGTGATCAGTTGCATATAAGACAAGCTTCTCATAGTCTGTCACACTGATCCTTTTTGTTGGTCTGTCATATTCCTAGTGCTTGCAGGACTCATGGAGTCGGAAAATACATCAGTGACAGCCCGTAAACCAGCTGTCCCTCTTGTATCCATTCCATACACTTTTCTCCTGTCTGCTACTTACTTTCTCCCCGTTATGCTTTTCAGCAGCGTTAAACCCCAACCAAGTCCCCGTGTTCACTGCTTCCTATTCAGCCATTCCTTGGCTGGGGTTAGTGTCTATCATACACCCCAGCACCCTTTCATCCAAACTGATATCAAAGTGGTAACTTCAAGCCTCAACCATTAGCAGAATGAGGGGGCTGAGACAGCACTGCAGAAACACAGATATCCCCAGGCAGAAAACAAGGCTGCAGGGATACAACCAGCACATGGAATATTTCGTTAGGACTTCTTGTCTGCATGCAGCAGTGAGTGGTCACAGGCAATGAAACCAATGCACTGAAATGCATCTCTGGCCAACTTTTCCAAGTGTTGAACCAGTAACTATGGTTAAACACCTCTAATGGAGTAGGGAGACTGAAAAAAAAACCCCCACAGACAAAACCCAAAACAAACAAAAACCCACCAAACTGAAACAAATAATAAAAACAAACAAACAAACATAAAACAGGGAGGAAAAACATGCTGGAAACATTCATATCTCGCATGGATGCCAAACTGAGAGCCCTTTAGCTGAGATGTCTTTATTCCTCTTTGCTTGCTCTCACCCCTTTACTTTCTTCCATTTTTTGCTGGTTTTATAGCAGGGTTGCTCTCTCCAGCCAGACTCATTTATTCTGGCTCAGAACGGAATGGTCCAGTCCTTGTAACCTACAGTAGCTGGGAGATTCCCTTAACAGTTGTCATTTACTGCTCTGACACTGTGTGATAACAAAGGCTATTAAATACCTCCCCTCTTTCACTGCACATATTGGACGTATGTGGTACCTGGCACAGAAACCCTTAGAGGGCAACCCCAGGGTGCATCTCAGGGCACACTTCCATCAGAAATCAAAATCTGACAGGACAATGATGACTATCAGATCTAGCGGGTTAACTTGAAACTGTAAGTTACCAGCAATTAAAATCCTGAAATATTTCATTAAAGGCTTCTTCTGAGCAACTTATTTGTTATTCAACCAGTTAAAGTTTGTACCCTTCCCAGAAGAATTTAGACCAACCCGTGGTTAAAAAATAAATCTTTGTAATAATGAATTACTTACAAGATCTTTGAACTTCTACTGGGACAATTCTTGCTGCTGTTATTTCTCTCTAGGTTTGAATGGGAAAATTATTAGTACTCATGTCTATTTTCAGCAAAAAATTAAAATAGTAAATTCCATCAAACACTGACTACAGCTACTTTTTATCATAAAATTTTACAAATTCCCCACCAGTGAGCTCATTAGTGTAAATAATAGGGCCTTATCTCAGGTTTAAAGTCAGCATTTTTCCTTAGCTACCCAAGCAGCTTGTTTTCTTTCGTGACATGGTAATGGAGAACTTTACTCCAGAGAGCAGAGAAAAATATTCCTCTCTCTTCTTGCAGGGCAGTTGAGCAGGGCTGGTAAAAACCAAGCAGACCAAATGGGATTTCAGTGTATCCTTCTGGAAGCCTTTTCTAAAAGGAGCAGAGCCCTTGTCGAGGAGAGCAATGCACATTGCATCACAAGCCTGTTGTGAGGGGTAGATGTCAAGGGATGACGGAGGAGGAAAACTGTTTCTAAAGAAAATAATAGGCTCTCTCTATTCTACCCTCCAAAATCTTTGTGGCATACAAGCACTATGCATGGTGGTATCCCAGGATAGCATCCGTACTCCTCACCACACGCTGGTGCCTCACCAGAGCTGGGACACTGCAGAGCCCTGCTGGCAATAGATAGGGGTGGTGGAGGTCTCCTGCTCACTTTCCAGGAGCATCTGCAGAGGTGCTGCTAAGAGGAATGGGGCTGAGCTCTTACTGGCAACTACAGATACAGGTAACACTTAAAAGTATTCAGTTCAAAACAATTATTTCATATTACTTCAGTGGCAGAGAGAAGGGAATGGGAGGGCAAAACCCTGAGTACCAAACAAATTCTCCTGACTTTTGGCTGAAAATTACTAGCCCAGTAATTGTAGGGTAAACCTGCCAGCCAGCATATGGACACGGTTCCAAACTGGTTACTGAACTCTGCTTTTAATTATAGTGATCTCTTGCATTCACCAGAATGCATCGAAGTAACTGTAATGAACACAGGCAAGGGCTGCAGCTGGATTGTTCAGAGGGCTCAGCGGGTTTGGGTGAGCCGTTCAGAGCGGGGGGGGGGACACTTGTCATTATGTCCAGTGTTCATCTGCTGCTTTCCGAAATCATAATACAGCAAATTTCCATCTTCTAGGCACTCGTGGTATTTTAAGGAGTTGTTTGTGGCTCTGACCAAGAGCCCATCCCCCAGTACTCATCCAGGCAAAATGCCATTTGGCTGTCGGCAGCGCTGGGGAGCCCAGCTCGTGTGTGCCCCCGCAGCTCCGGGGGTCCGAGCGGGAGCTGGTGTGCCGGGCTCCCGGCGGGGCCACAGGGCTGCAGTGGCTCTGCTTCGACCTCGGCAGCAGGGAAGCTCAGGGCAGCTTGCTTGAGTGACACGAGAGGCAAAATCCGAGAGCTGCGGACTGGAGAGCCTTTTTTGGTGAAACACGAGCGGTCTCCAGCACTGTAACAAACAAAATAACACACAAGGAGAGGTGGACATGTAGATTTTGATAGTTTGAGTTAATAAAGGCTGGAGGAACATAGCTGTTTGTGCCATCAACTCAGCAAAGATTTCTGAAGGAAACCTTCTGTTCCTAGAGCCAAGCGCAATCTAGTTAAAAAAAAATTCCTGGAAGTAAACTACCTTAAGTCAGGGAAGACAAAATGTCTTCAATTGACTAATTGGAGCAACATTGCTTAAATATTAAGCTGTGAAACAAAAGGTCACTGTTAATTTGGCTGGGGCCAAGCAGTGCATTCCCTCCTCTCAATTCCAGATTTCTGATTTTCCAGACAGCTGGGCCTGTGTTTCCCCTGCACGGGCAAGGGGAAATGCCCCCCACAACAGCACTCTTTGGTGTCCTGATTCTCTGTAAAGCTCCATCCAAAGCCTATCAGGCTCAGAGTCCGTTTTTCTCTTTCATCATCTCTCAACCTTGAATTTACCTCACCACTGGGGGACTCAGATGTTTTGTTATTTCTGGAGCTGGAATTGCACTACCAGATTAGGGCAGAAAAAGAATAAAGAGAACTGTTTCACATGAAGAGGTCTTTTAGATTTCCATTTCTTTTCAGGTGCACAGGGCACAGGGAAGTGCCCGCATGCTGCAGTGAGCTCTGGACTGTTACAAGGCTCAGGGGAGTAGAGAAGGGATTTTTTTATTTGCTGAGCAACACAAGGACCCCTTCTATGGCACCACTGTGAAGGGTAACTGGGATATGTAGGCAGATCTGCTCTTCCTCAAGGACTAAATCTACTTGTTTAGGAAGCTGCTGCTATTTGTGAACTTCAGGGGAGATACTAATTGCATTTCATGTAGATGTGGCTGCTACTTGGGCCAAATTCTTATTTACACTGGAGTAAATTTTGCATATATATTAAATACCGGAGAAGTGGAAAGAATTGTTAATGAAAATGGGTACCTGGTTGTTCATCCACACTGCCTCCACATGTACATTTCATCCTTTGAAACAAAAAATCCAAGTTAAGCCTGTCACAAATATTATATTTTCTTACACATTCCTTCCTCTAACTATATCCACAAGCAGATTGTCCATCAGTGCTGCAGGCAGCTTGTGACAAACTGCTGTTTCAGTAATTACTGAAGGTCTGTATCACATTTGTGATGCTGTTCACCGGGAGGGGTTCAAACCTAGAAAGACAGGCATCATCATTTTTCTTCTGAAGCTGAGACCAAGACTGAGTCACTGGGCTGGCCACTGACTGGCTCAGCAGATCAGCAGTGGCACCAAACATATTGTATTTATTGAATATTATGAGGGGAACAATGAGCTGTAGGATGGTAACAGCAGTGATACAAAGGGAGCTAGACAGCACCGGATAAGGAATCCAGTCAGGTATTGGCCAGTCCCCAGGATGAGTATATTTATAACAAAGATCATTTGAGGGTCATAATACAGACATAAAGGGAATCCGCTTTGTTTGCACATCATCACCACATTGTTCAGCACATCTTTAGGGTACAAAAATGCTCATGTATTTCCCAAGATTTTACTAAAGAGAACATTTTTCTTTTGGCACTTGGTGACTTCTTTATTCTTTTATCTTCTCAGGTAAGCTGGGAGTTCTTCATTTAGGTTATGTAAAATATTTACCTACAGAGAAGCTTACCTGCATTCAATGACTCTGCAGCACACCGTTTTCTTACAGGGTCAGCAAAATTCTTGAAGGCTGGAGTGTAAAAATTGTGTTGCACTGCATTTGTGCATTGCCTTTCCTTTATCCACAGAAACTCACCTCACTTGCCTTCGTCCTTTTGCACAGTAGGTTTTATTTACAAATTGGCAGTAAAGTGCCGTAGTCTCTTTGACAGTTTGCAATTAATTGCACACAATCTGTTTAGGCTTCAAGATGCACTGTTCATAAATGATGATACATTCCAAAAGGCAGCCCAATTGGCTGCTTTGCATATTGCATATATTTTTCATATTTCTGAGACAGGACATATGCAAAATCATTTTGCTGTGGCACAAACACAGGAAAGATTATTTGGAAGAAAGGCCAGAGGCCAGAGGTTCTATATCTAATTCTTTCACTCACCTGCTGCAGACTGTGGGTAAGTCATCTAATATTTCTCTGCCTTTCTTCTGCATCTGCACAAGGTTGTTTATTCTTCTAAGAGCTGAAATTCAGTGAATGAAACTGTAATTTATTATTATTAATATATTCCAATAAATGGTTGCAGTGCTTTAACATTGCTTTGAAGTCAGTCAAGTATAAAAGAAATAGAGAATTGTAAGAAATAGCAGTTCAGTCCATCTGATATGCCTGCATTGAAATGCTTCTTGTGGAATAATCTCCTCCAAACAAGACACTGATACAGGATTATGTGCTAAATGGATCCCGGAGTCCTGAGAAACTTCTTCTCCATTCCCTTACCTCGTGTAAAGAGTGACATGAGTAATGTGGCCCAAATCACTAAAAGCAACTTTTACAACAGAAAGCATTTAAATATGCCAGTAAATATCTAATATTGACACCATACCTATCACCATTCTAACAACAAGTTCCTACCTATTTTCATTTTTTTCTCTTTCCTCCTACCCTGCCTTCTTGTTCTGAATTAATGGGCAACTCTCAGAAAAGCAACATACACTTTAATGATACATGTAATACTATAATTGAATCAAACTACTTTGTTTCTCCAAAAAGCTATCCTTTATTTGCTGGCAGGCTGCTTGTTTGTGATCCTAACATTGTCAGTCACATCAGGAAAGCCTTCTTAGTCATAAAATACATATTGTAGAGGAAGTGCTATTGGTTCTGAGTGGGGCTTTTTAGCAGTAATTATGTACAGCTTTTAGTAATTTTGAGAGTCACCCAAGCATCATTGATACAAACCATTTGCAATGACATGTAATGATGCCTGCATAGTATTTTTACAAGCAAAATAAAATAAGACATTTTCGTGGTAACATGTAAATTAGCCTTGAGGCTTGCAATGTAATGCTCATCAAGTGTGTAACATTTAATTACAAGACCACTGAGCATGAGTGAGGTCCCCTGAGCTTTTCATCCCTACAGTAGAAAGATTCTCCCACTGAACTGACTTTTTGAATCCTCTCATCAGACGTGGGGTGAATTCGCTCATCTCTCAGGAGGCCAAACCGGCTTTTACAGGTCTGATGTCTTTCAGGACCCTGTGTAGTCAAGTACTTCATGTTGCTGGTGCTTGAGGTACCTTGTTGAATGCCATCTGCAGGGAACTGAGAACAGCAGGCACGAGGTACAGCGTTCTATCAACCCGTAATCAGAGGGATTTGCACCTAAAGTAGAAGGGCTCAGTCTGGGCCATTCTGATTTCTACCTTAATAAACAAAATTGTGCTACACTTTAGGAGCTACTTAAAGTGCAGTGTCTTCATACTGACATACCCAAATGTACAGCAGCACAGAATACTCCAGCAATTCTGTGTCCTGCACTGAATTAGTGTGGTTTGCATCCACTTGTGCACGGAAGCATAGATTAGATCTTTCATTGGGTCTAGTCTATCTACATCACTAGCACAAACAAACCTAAAATATTATTTGTCTCAGCCTTTACATCTAGATGCTTCTGAAAAGGTAGGGAATGCTTTGTTGGGGTCCAGGTTTCAAGCTGGTGCCCTGTTTTCTCCTTCTTGACCTCTGAAATGCTCAAGGTGGCCAGTGCAGCCAAGGAGTGGTACAACAAGGGAGAAATGCCCCAAGCCAGATTAAATATACAGACATATGTCCTCCAAGCCTATTTAGGCCGATACAACTGCCTGTCCTCTGCAGATAGCTTGCAATCCTTTTGTTAGGGCTGCCAGGGGAGATGCCTGGGGGTCTACTGACAAAGCAGAGGACTAGCAAGTGCCTAAGAAGGTGCACGTTCCATCTTTGATGAGCTACTCTAAAAAAGTAAAGTAAAAAAAAAACCCAACAAACCAAAACCCAACAAACAAAAAAACTCCTAACAGAACAGAGAGATAAAAGGCAAAATATACAAATACTGTTATGAAAGAGGAAACTATATAACAGTGTAGTCTTGCTCAAAATTTTAAGGGCTTCCTCATTTTTGAATTTTGAATACCTCAACTTGACAAAATTACTATATAAAGAGAAGGGAAAGTTTAAAGGATTTGATTACAAAAATTGATTGAAATTAATTGAATTAACTTCTTGATTACAAGAATCAAACAGAAAACCAATTAGCCATTTCAAAATCCAAAATGGATGCAGTTTCCTGGTAAGTTTGAGAGAGGAAACATTGCTCTGTAGGTTTGCTGGAGATAGGAGTTTTATTTTCAGTATCTGTCCAGTACAGCAAATGTATTTGATAACTTACTTGTTACAGACAACATCATATGTGTGTTGTCCCGGTTCTCTAGACCCTGGAAAATGAGAAACCTGAAGAAATGGTAAGGAATAAGACTTGATCTGAGACAGTTATTGTTAATGTTCTGAAATGTCTTGGCTTCCCAATACTGAAGCGTTACCTTTTTATGCAAATGGTAGTAGCAAAAGCATGTTCAATCTATGCTATTTCATGATTAGTATTCTCATGTCCAATCAGTAAATCCCCATAGTCTCTCCCTGAAATGGCCACCCTTGCTCAGTCTCTCCAGTAGGGAGGTCTATTTAGCAGCAGCTTTTCAGCAAACCAAAATGTGGAATCAATACCATGAGAATAATCTGCCCACTTGTCCTTATGAAATATTTGTATTTTTCCATGCAAGTTCTAACAGACCAAATGACTTTTCCAATATGTAAGGATTTAGTGCCTTATATGGAAATGCATCAGCTACACAATTGCCAGCACATCTGAGAGGATCTCTCAAGGTTACTGGTGAATTGACTGAAGAGCTTCAATAAGACTTTAAAGTCAAGTCATACAGATACAGAACACTCACCTGAATGGTTACAAACTGCCTATGAGCTACTGCAATTTGCAGGTGTGGATAGCCTGGGTAGGACATGGAGTTTTCCTCTCCTGAGCTCGCTGCACACACCTTCTGTTACATGAGACAGAAATGGAACACCTCTGTGCCGTAAGCACAGCTTCCCTAGGGAAGGGGCACTGATGCCATCCTCCTTTCTCACTTGTTTTTATCTGCTGTGTGGTTTGCAGCCCAGTGCAGTACAGGACAGCAGCCACTCCTCAGTCTGTCCCTTGGGCAGAGAGCAGGGGCAGGGGAACACCTCTGCATTCTGTCCCCCAGGTATCCCCCCCTGGTTTTGACTGTACCATGAGACCATTTTTTCCTTTGAAAAGTAAATACAATAACATTGTTATTAATAATTTTAATAATAATGGTTATTTAAGAGGACTTAAAAGTTATACACGATTACTTTCTTTTCTTGAATCCTTTAATACAGTCACAAGAATACAGTAATCTCCACATGTCTCTTCAGATCTGGGATATATCTGTTCTCATCCTGGCTTTCAAAAGGGAGCCCTCAGCAAAGGGTCTGAGGTTACATTTTCATTTTTAGCTTGGTTTCCTAAGGAAATGAGGGTCATGCCATTACTGTCTGTCTGTCTGTTCTTATTTTCCTGTCATATTGCCTTACAGGAACCTTTGAGCCTGTCAGTCAACCTCAGTCAGAGTAAAAAAGCTTTGTTAAGTCTCAAGAATAAATACATGCCTGTAAGACTTCATGGACAGTTTTGGCTGGGGAGCAGAAGGACACACAGATTAGAGCTTTTGCTGAGCAAAGGTGAGGGAAACAAAGCCAGTGCCATCTGCTTGGCAGCAGCTGATGGACAAACTAAGACTGGCCGCTCATCAGCATGAGGCTAAATTTGGACAAGCCAGAGCAGAAACAGCTTCTTGGCTGGTGAGGGTACAACAGTGACCCAGCTGCTCCCATGAGTGGGAGGCTCCCAGGAGTGCAGGGCACCTCTCCCTCCCAGGCACATCTCTAGTTCTGTGCTTCACAGCTGCAGTTACAAATCTGTCATCGAATTCTGCCTTCCCTGCCAAAATAGTCAGGATGTTTTGCAGATTACACACAGCAGTACCATTCCTGTTCTAGAGAGATTACAATTTAGGGATATAATTTATGTTCAGTCCTACAACCTACTATCTGTCTAAATTTTTATTTACAAACTGGAATATAATCTCACTGTATCAAAAACATCCAGCTGTTTCATATAAGGTCTGATGCCTTATTTAGCATAGCTGAAGTAAAGTTTTCCCTGAGTTTAGTGATGCTGGACCAAACTTGGGCTGTGCTGCCTTGTATTTGATTAGCAGCACTTGACAGGATAATATAAGTGCATTGGTTGTATATACTTCATGTGCAGCAGCACTGTGTGGTAGGCAAAAGGAGTGAGAGAAATTCCCACAAAAATAATTTAAAAAATGAACAACCAATGATAGCTAAGAAAAAAAAACACCATGAAAAAACCTACAAAATCAATAGATTATGAAAGCTACTCTGAGGCTTCCACTGCTATCATCTCAAGGCTTTATTATCAAATATCAAAAAAATCATTACTGCAATATCAAAACATTTGTAATAACAATATAAAAACTCCACTCAATCTGTTCCTGCAGGGATCTGATCTAAAATCCACAAGAAAAGAATATAGTTGCTGTGAAAATGGCAGCTGGCCAGTTCAATCAGTCTGCCAGCCTGGTTCTATAATTGTACACCAGTCATTGCACCTTGGTGCCACCACTGTAGATAACTTCAAAAGAATTGCTCAGGCAAACAAACTACAACTAAATCAGACAAAATATGAAATCTTTCAGGACAGCTCATAACTGCTGTTATCAGGTGTGCTATTTGTGGCTTCGTGTCTTTTTGTACGTAGAGTAACAGATTCCCTATCGTTTAGAAATTATAACTTAAACACCCTGCCTGGCATCCTCCTGCAAAAGAGCAGTTCTTACCAGCTTTAATGTTCTCCAGATTGCCTTATTTCAAAAGCAAGAGTCACTCCAGATTGCATGGGAAACCCTCATCCTTGCTGCCTGTGGGAATGAAGTTCTAGGGATAACAAGTTTCTACATGGAGGAGTTCTTTTGTTCCAGAGTAGTTCTGTACCTTTAATGAGTACTTATGCATAGTATTTTCAAAACTCCTTTTGGAACCTACATACAAATAGAGCTTGTAGTTCATAATGGCAGTATTTGGTGGGGGTGCTGGGGGTGGGCAGGGACTGGGGGGGTGAATGTCATTCTCCATTTTCCAGTATAACAACAAAAAAAAAAAAAAAGCAAGCTTTCTTATCCACTTTGACCAGAGTGATCTGCTTTATTCTTCATACTTGAAACCCCAAGTCTGACCTGAGATTTATAACCCCGCTCAGCTTTTTACAGTGCACCTCTATATTTAACAGATATTTATAAAAGCCTCCTGTATTTGGGGACAAATCATAAATACATACTAGTAACAGATGTCTGTCTTTTCTTAAGCTTAAAATAAGTAAAACTCACTGTAATTCCATTATAAGTTGTAAAATTTATACCTTTTTTTGTGTGTCTGGCTTTCCTCTTGTCCATGGGGGTAGCAGATGGTCCTCCTGAATCCCAGAAAATGCACAGTTAGCTGACTAGACCAAAACAAGAAGGTTTAAAAATTGAGGTATGTACACAGGAATGACAGGGTTAACGCAGGATGCTTTCAGTTGGACAAGCTCATGTGAGCTTACTCTGTGATTTTACATTGTGGGAAAAGTCCCCAGGCACCTCCCCCTACCCCCAAAAAATGAGATCTTTATAGGTGAGGAGTATCAAATGACATGTGAGCAGAGTGCAGACCTGGCTTGTATGCATTATATACTGCCTACATGTCCTTGGCTTTTCTTCTGCTACAGGCAGACCGTCTGAAGTCACCCTCCAGCCTTTCAGCTCATAATCTACTTCCTGACAATAACTAGCAAAGGACTAACATCGCACTTGGCTCTGCAGTAGACTCCAAACAGCCCAGAGGCACGGCAGGGTCAGCCTGCTGCGAGGCTGTTTGTTTATTTTGGTTGACATTTTCCTTTGTGGAGAATCTGCTCCTTGTTATTCAGTGCGTACAGCCCTGCACATATCCTGTTTGACTGTCTTTGGATAAAAGTGGGTATTTTCCCATGTCAATAAATGTTGTGGTGTGAAGCTGTGAGCTGGACTCTGAGAGAACCACCCCCTGCTGAGTATCTCACTTTTGCATTGAGTTTTCTTTGTTAATCATGTGCAAAATAAGAAGACTTTCTGTCTAGCAAAAACCCATCATTAATTTTTCATATGAGCACTGAAGTCTCGAGCACAATCCTTGAGTGGCTTCAAAGAAAAAAGAATAATAAAACCAAAGAGCTACATTTTCCTTTTGCTCATCTTAGTTATTTGATATTTTAAGAAAACTTTTTAATGCAGAATTACAGTTCTCTCAGCTTCACAGTGGCACATTCTTTTTGAAAACTACATTTGACCTTCAACTTTGTCCTTCATTAGCAGGATCACACCTAAACACTCCTTCATTTTACTGCAAATGAGACAGATGCAATGCGTATTCTGTTCGGCCCCAGCATTAGGATTATCCCAAGAGTGGCATTTATGTTCTTGTAGTTCCTTGATATAAATAAATATCAAAGTAGGAAGACCAATCTGTACTCCACTAGGAATAATAAACTAAAATAATATGGCACTGATTCTGTTTGGGTTGTCTAAATGTGTTTTTATGATTGTATATGTTTATGGCTTTCTCACACAGCCACCATGAATTCCAGGCAATTAAAAAGGACATGAGTTCTGAAGCATTTTAAAAGGGGCTTTGCTTTCCAAATGGTGTGTATTAAAAGTAGAATATATTTTTTTGACAGAACTACTGCAAAGTCAACAGTCACACA
The DNA here is from genome assembly GCA_035584735.1 of Pseudotriccus pelzelni. NCBI lineage: Eukaryota > Metazoa > Chordata > Aves > Passeriformes > Tyrannidae > Pseudotriccus > Pseudotriccus pelzelni. The sequence continues at coordinate 7,804,875 of JAWMRA010000020.1, forward strand.
TTTGCCCTGCTCCAAATTTCTTCCCCTTCTCCCACCCGAAATAACTAATTAGAATATTTCTGTAAGTTGAGAAGAAAGGCAGGGGAAGATTCCTTTTATGTTTGCACATATATTAGATGCATTGCTAACTTAAGACTCAGCCTGCAGGCCCCAGATTTGAAATTAGCTCAAAAGGAGAATGTAGCAGGTCTTTTATAAGGTGTATCTACCCACTGTACCATCTGCTTTTCCAGGGTGAACCAGACCAGTGTCACAACTCTCATGGTGAAGAACAGTCCTGTCCTTGCTGAACACTGCCTTGTGTTCACCCCTACTTGACTGAGAGGCACAGATTTTTCAGCTGCAGTTGTAGAGAAGAACAGTATTTAATTGGATAAATGAATCTCTGCTCTAACCTACGTTGAACTGCTCAGTCTGTGTGGTGTCATGAATCATCAAACAAAGAAGTAAAAATGCAAGTGAAGAAACAGTACTTTTGATCAGACTGTTAAATATTTTTTGCTTGCTTTCATTATTTACATCAATTCAAATGCAGTGCAAAGGGCCAAGAGAAGAAAAATGTCTTAAAAAATTTTCCAATTATGAACTAAGTCCTGTTTCAACTGGTTATGTTCAAGAAATAGTTTGGAAGACTAGGGGAAACTGAATTTGATAGGTACATTATACAGGTACATTTTTAAAGATCATAGAATCATAGAATCATAGAATTAACTGGGTTGGAAGAGACCTTCGAGATCATGAAGTCCAACCCTTGATTCAACCCCACCATGGTTACTTGATCATGGCACTCAGTGCCACATCCAGTCTCATCTTAAACACCTCCAGGGATGGTGAATCCACCACCTCTCTGGGCA
>JAWMRA010000020.1:7805828-7881922 GCA_035584735.1 Pseudotriccus pelzelni
TGGAGCGCTGCAGGGGGTTGTTGTGGCCAAAGTGCAGGACCCGGCACTTGGCCTTGTTGAACTTCATTCCATTGGAGCCAGCCCAGCTCTCCAGTCTATCCAGATCCCTCTGCAGAGCCCTCCTGCCTTCCGGCAGGTCGACACTCCCTCCCAGCTTAGTGTCATCTGCAAATTTACTAATGGTGGACTCAATCCCCTCATCTAAATCATCGATAAAGATGTTAAAAAGGACTGGTCCCAGCACTGATCCCTGGGGAACACCACTGGTGACCGGCTGCCAGCTGGATGCAGCCCCATTCACCAGCACTCTCTGGGCCCAGCCAGCCAGCTCTTAACCCAGCACAGAGTGTCCCTGTCCAAGCCATGGGCTGCCAGCTTTTCCAGGAGTATATTATAGGAGATAAATATGCATTATTCCTCCCTCAGGTCGAACTATCCCTAACCACATGACTTCATACATGAAAGAAGGTAAATAAATGGAAGAGAGAGGGTGATAAAGCTCAATAATTTGCTGCTCCACGAAGTCTCCCACAGCTGTCAGTGGGGCAACTTAAGGACTTAGTGTTAACAACATAATGTTTCAAAATTTAGTCAGATTTATCATGAAAGAAGAGTTTATTGAAGTGTATGGCTACAGCAGTCACTCCTCTGTTCATAACACATCTGGAACAAGCGCCTGAAATCTCTGCATGGTCTGGAAAGCTGGCATAGTAGTTTCATAGATGGCACAATCATGTGGCCCACAATGGATGTGGGCAAACACACATAAAATTCTGGGCCATGAACCCTGAAACTTTCCGAGTTCACAAATAGTCCTATTCTGTGAGAAAATTACTAGGAATTTCTGCTACTTTGGTCATAAGGTGTTGCCTCTTCTGCATTGTTCAGTGTACCTTTGGTCCATCCACCTGTTACAAAAGTGTTTTACTGGGTGCTTAGTCCTACAGGGAATTATTAGCCCATTGTGCCTACGTCAGCTGTTTAGCAGAAATGTTTCATCCTGACATTATTAAACATTTAATTTTTGTAGCACCAAGAGACCAATCCTGTCAGGCTTCCTCTATTAAATTTTTAGTGAATGATCGTCCCTGACAAGCTGACATGAGTGTGAAAGAGCAGGAATTGACACAAGCTTCCGGTGTTTCCAGAGGAAGGGTATAAATCCTGCCCAGGAGACTCTATTTTAGCAATGAGATCCCTAATGGAGATAAAACTGGTGCTCCTGAGATAACCTCTGGCAGCAGCAGAGCAAAGAGGATGAGCCAAAAGTGTTTCCAAAGGCAAGAAAAAGCAGTCCCATCCCACGGGGAGGTTAGGAGGCAGGAAAGGAAAATAAGCAGAATGAAGTCAAACTTATTATTTGAAAACTATAGCCCAATTTTTAGACATTTAATCAAACCAATCTCTGAGCCAGCAAAATTACCCACGGTTAGTGAACATGGCCAAGGTGGCTGTTCAGTACCAGCTGCAGCAGCAGAACCAGCACTGCCCTGGGTAAGAGCTGCACTGCAGGAGCCCAGCTCTCCTCCTTGCCTGGCTGGAAAGTCTCTGGCTTGTCTGTTGCAGCAGGAAATGTTTTTAAATCTGAACAATGCAGGAGATCTGAGGGCAGACAGCACAGATAATGAAAAGAAAAAAGAACTATTACTTGGAAATGATTGTTGCTTTGTCACTTTTCCTTAATTTCCTCAGTAACTGGTAGAAACCGTTCCTTAGAAAATATTTAGGAAATAACATCCATAACACCATTTCCCTGCCTCAGTCTTAGCTATTGTTTCCATCCTTTTTCTTTCAATGACAGGTGAGTTTCAATTGTAGTCCTTTTTATGAATAGTCACTGTATAAATTATGCATAATAAAGTCTTTAATTTCAGAGTAAATTTCAGAGATTCTTGTCTTCTTGTGGTGTGTAACAACTGCATAACATTTTTATTTAGTTCTTCAAAGGCTTTATAATCAAAATTTTTGTTTTCAATAATGCCCATAAAATCCCTACATTTGCTTATGAAAGCAGAAGCTGAGAGAATTAAATAACAAGGTTTAATCTTCATTTAATTTGTTAGACTCAGGTAAATAATACTGATGTCCACACTGTAACATGTCAGTTGAAAGGACAACTGTTTTATGGTTTTTTTTAATTAAGTATGGGCCATGGCTAAAACCAACTGACCATGAGTCAGGTCTTCACCTGGTGCAAAGTAATTTTGAAGTTAATGCAACGAAAGAAATGCACATCAAGAATGAAATATTGTCAAGGCTCTGATTCTGAAAAAAAAAACATCTTTCTTGATCCACACTGAAATTAGGGAGTTGCACGTGGGGGGCAAGCTGTTTGGATTTTAAGGCTCAGAGCTCAAGGCTGGGAAGTAATTTCCTGCATTGCCATTTTCATTTTTAAGCCTTCCTACCTGTTTCTCTTGAATATGATAAAGAACACTTTCCTTATTCCAGAAAAGATTTTTGGCTATCAAAAAAACTTCTTGTCAGACATTGGTATGGAAGAGATCTCTCAGCGCCACCAACTCTAATAGTAAATACTTCCCTCTAGTACGTAGAAGACCAGCTTCCAATGGCTACTTATTTACGTAAGATGAACCAGTTTATTTATGTAAGATAAACCAGTTTGATCAGGAGCAGTTGAACAAGGCCCTGGAAAAATCCATTGCCTGATGGCTGGTAAATTAGTAAGGATGCAAAAGGTATATATTTGTATGCCTGGTTAAATCCAGCATAGAGATCTGACCAGCAGGTTCCTGTATTTCTTGCATGAGCTCCCTGACTCTGTGCCGCTCATCACACCAGCACAGGCAAAGGCCTTGTAAAATCATTATTTTAGCTCCTATGGAACAGCTTGGCTTTGAAATTTGGTGCCTTACAGTGACATGCCATTTATTGGAATATTCCTAGTTGTCCTGACTTGCAGGTTTTGCTATTAAAGCTCAACAAATTAAGATGGCACTAAAACAGAAATACCAAATTATCCTGAAAATCATGTGTAGCTTTCCTTTGTGCTGAATGACAATTAAACTGCTGAAGGTCAGCTACAGTCCTACAGCTATGGGGTTTGGATTGCTGTGCGTCACAAGCCTTTTCACAAGCACCTGACAAATCTCTCTCATTAATAACAAATGACAATCTCACTGGTGCTACAATGCATGTTACATTTAATCAATTTGCTATTTGTATTCATTATGTACGTCTCCTATTTTGAGTCATGAAAAATTGAGGAGTAATTACAACACGGAAGAGCATCACGGATAACAAATGAGATAAGAAGGGAAAAAGTACTGATAATTGGTCAGTTGTGCTTGTTAGTACATTTAAAGTAATTAAGGCAGGAAATGAGATAAGACAATTGTACGCTTTTGAAGTGAAACAGAGCATCAGGATAACCACTGGTATGGTACACTGGTTATAAGAAAAATTCAATCATCTAAACAGGTATGGTGGTGAGACAGCAGTTGTTTAACTACAGCTACTACTTAAAGAAGTCAAAGTAACTTCTTTAAGTGAAAGGTAATTGTAATGCCTGTAGCCTGATCCCACTACAAGTCTGCCTGTCAGCATCTCCATTAAAGCCCCCACTGCCAGGGGCTGCTAACTCATCTTTTTTACGTTTCAACAGCCTCAAAGAAGGCAAACAAATTAGTGACTCGGATGTCTGTTTCTGTACTAAAAATAGGAAGAGACATTAAACTGTTTTTAATCAAGAGAATACCAAGATGATGACAACTTTCAGTACGTCAATTGCATTTTCTTGTGAACCAGAGGATTACCTTAAAAAATGGAAGGGGAAGAAACCACGACTGAGACAGAGACAGGCTGGTGCAGTTTTGCACCTTGGTAAGATCTTGAACAGTGGAACAGCCACACTATCTGCTTTTAATGAACAACTGCTGAGTACTTCTACCTGTTAGTTCATAAGGCTTTTACCAAACCTAGGAGTCCACATTCCCTGTTGCTTTGATAGATAAACACAAAAGAACAAAGGTCCACTTTAAGAGACAATGTGCCTAATTTAAGCTTGAACAGAACTTTGAGGAACTTACATGTCTGCAGCAGATGCAGCAGTCCCAGGAAGTTCTCTGTCCATCCATTTCCTCTGGGCTCCGGAGATCCTTAACTCTCTCCATGTGCCAGTCAGGATCAAACTAAGCAGAATGCTCACATCTGGACCCAACCAGTGCAAGCAGGAAGCACCCCAGTAAGCACCCTGGATTTCGCTTCTTAAAAATGCTATTATGGACCCTACTTCAAATTAAAATCTGTAACACCTGAGACAGTATTCAGAAGTGTCTACTGGTCACAGGTAGTATTCTGTGCCTGTATGGTAGATCTTCCTGGAAAAAAAAAAGGCATTAAAATTAATACATTAAGTTATCAATAACTACTTGTGCTTCAGAATTAAAATTCATTCTTATAATCATGCTTTGGGAGAGGTAGTGGCCAGAGGTTCACGCTATGCAGTTACAGGTATAAACTTCATGCCATTTCTGCTTAAAAGGGTACATTTAAGGTTGAATTCAAACAGAAAACAGAGTAAAGACATAAGAAGAGAAAAAGACACTGCTGACAGTCACTTTCTTGAGAAAGAGAACCACAGTGACAAGGGAAGGCAAAAGTGCTGAGGAAGGTGATGGCTGAATTGCTGTGACATCTGGAAAGTAGAGTTTGGTCATAAAAAACTGCTCAGCATTAGCAATTATAGTAGCTTTTCTTTGACATTGCCCCTGAAGTTTAGAGGGAATATCATTGATTTCATAATGAAAGCTATTCATTTTGCAAAGGTTTATTGTAAAGTGTCATGGGGAAAGGCATCCTCAAGACACTAAGAAATAGAACGAAAAACCTGCAAAAAAAGGTGTAAAGAATTCTAAATCACTGCATTGCCTAGATATTAATGTAAGTAGGTACTAAATGCACTGGCTGATTAATGCTTCATTCCCCTTAAGGAGAGAGAATTAATAAAACAATATTTAAAGAAATGCAGGAGTGAATAAAACCAGCACTAGCAGCACAGTGATTACATGGGAAACAAGACTCAGGAAAGCTAATGTGCTTTCTCAGGTAGGGTTTGGTGTAGAAATGGACAGCTAAAGCTATTCAAAGAGGCAACACAAAGCCTTCATTACCTTCAAGTAAAACATTTTTAATCACCCAAGTCCCTTACCAGCTCTGTGTGTGTCTATTCCCCATCAGCAGCAGATGTGAAAGTTCTCGGCTTAAGCCATTCTAGAGAAAGAGTTTCAGCTTATCAGGGAGCTTTTTTAAACTGCCTGTTCAAAAGGATTGCAACTGTTTATTTGTCACCAACCTGAGTCAACAGAAATGATAGGTTTTTGTGAAATCATAGAAGTATGAGCTTTTTGAAGAACAAACTATACATGTATGTCTACTCTGAAGACCCTCTCTGAAGGAGAACAAGGATGTCTGTGTGCTGGATGCAGGGCTTTGTAAATCAGGCTCCAGACAGTTTGGTATAAACAAAGGAGTAAAGGCAAAGCTAAAAAAGGCAAGTGATATTTAGGACAGGATTTTCTAGACTGGTGTGAACTTCAAATGGAAATAGAAGAGTTTCTGCCAGGCCAACAAGCCCTCGATCCCTGCTCAGTGCCTCAAACTGCTGCATTGGTGCAGAGCTCTCTGCAGGCACAGCAGTCCCACAGCTTGTAGGGCTGGGGCTGGAGTAGGTATGTTTTATGTGCAAACACACAACAGATATTTCAGGTATTAAAAATATTAGGTGATGTAATTATGTAACTTAGGACCATGCATCCAGGCTCCTAGATCTATTAATATATTGTAGGTCTTGTGTTTATTTAGAAGGAAATTTATATATCAAGCACTCTGAGTAGTGGTATGTACTCAACTGCTATTGATTCACAGCTGGTTGGAAGTAATTCTATGATTTCTCAATAAGCATCAGAAGTCAGCCATAAAGTTCAATTATTTTGACATAAGAGATCAATACCAGGAATCTGAAGCAATTATAGGCCCATGATTCAGAAACTGCTTGGCTAAAAATGATCACGTGGTGAATCTGTCCCCGACTACAGCTACAAGTTCAACTGGCAGTGTGGTTCTTCACATCAAAGCACATGTAATCAGTGGTTTATGCTACTAACATAAGGTGTTACTATTTCACATTTCCAGAGCACACCCCTCACCATGGACTGCATCCTGGACTGAACACATTCTTTCCCAGAGTAATTCTGAAAGTAATATTGAAATCTGTCATCAATATCTGTGAAAAACACAAGAGATAACAGCATACATTCACTTTTTTTAAATCAGCATCAACGTGCTGTCTCTCACATTAAATATTAATCAAACGTCTGAGTCAACAAATTTCATCACCGAAGCAAACAGAAGGCAGTAGTGGGATGCCTACTGTCAGGGCCAGTCCTGAGCAACTGTGCTGGATGCTCTTCCAGAGCACTCCTGCTGCCCTTTCCCTCCTGGAAAGTGGACTGGCAGCAAGCACTGCTGTCACAGCTCAGCTGAGTGGCCAAGTCATTTCTGTGTGCTTCCCAGCTCCACACCACGCTGCCTCCTGCCACTACCCCAAAGTGACCCTGCAAACACCTAAAAGTGTCAGCAGTACAGAGGTACCATATCTCTTTAATGATTGCTTTGCTCCTGGTGTTTTCTCCCAGTTCCTTTGCTGTAATCAGCAGACAGCTGGCACTAAACACCAGTGGTTTTTCCTGGGTATGATAATGATTTGACATAAAAGATAATGTTAGACACAGTTAGGTACAGATGTGACTTTGGCAGTTCCCCTCCTTTCCCATTTCCTTCTGCTGTCTTTAAAACAAGTCTACACCAAGCAAAAATGAGCAATGAAATGTTGCTGCTCTCTGTTTTATTTACTAGTGGTGCTGCATCCAAACAGACATTGACTGCAGTTTCATCTGAATGGACCCAAACAGGGCCCACCCTTAGGAAACAGAGATATTTCCACTTCTGCATTGAAAACGTTATATTCCAAGAACGTGGAGGACAGTTCTGAAGTATAACACATTATTTAGACTACAATATTTGTGCTTAAGGTCACAGTCTAGGCTGTTCAGTAATATATTAAATAGAAGATATCACGTCTAAAAACTTGACCAACTGTAGGGCTATGCTCAAAAGGCATTGCTCTATTTGTTTTCAATTGACTTATCCAACTAAGTTTAAAAAACCTAAAAGACAGTAAAGCCAACAACAAAACCCCCCACACCAAACACAAGAAGGATTTATATTACTAGGTTCAATAGTTCAGATACTGTTCACCCTAGCAATGAACATGTACTGTGTTCTTGTGCAGACAATTAAGAATTTTTCTGTGTCCTTCTATTGCTGTTAATAATAAGAGACAATGGCTTCAAAAACACAAGACAAAATACTTTCCCTTCTTACTTTCTGTCCTAATTCAAAAGTCATTATTATTTTAAATGGTTTAACCAATACCAGAATAGCTTCAAAACAGGAAAAACTGTTGTTTATATCCCCCCCCAATAGTCAAGATTCTCACAGTTTTTTGCAAAACTATAAATTTTGGGGGCTTTTCTCACCAAAAATAACTCCTGAAGACCAAGACAGGCTCATACCACTGAAAAATGTTGAACACCTTTCAAGTTTCTTGAGCAGCTTCCCATCAAGAAACCAGAGCTTGCTTTAGAAGCAACCAGAAAGACTACATGTAGACAAACACCTGAGCAGCATAGCCTGTAAGAAAAATATCTTAAATCTTTCGAACATTGCATGTAATACTGTTTTATATCCTTAAGAGCTATAAAGGAAATTACTGATTTTACACTGCTATCATCACAATACCAGTGTGGTCTTAATCAGTCATCGTAATAGCACGTCTCGTTTGCAAGTGTGGGTTCATTAACTGGACAGAAATATCCCAGCTTGTTCAGACCATTCAAACTGTGCCTTAAACAGACATGGTTATGTGCTGGTTGTGCTATAGGGACACCTCAGATTAGAGCTTGGCACTGTTACTTTCCCAAAGGCTGCTGATGTGAGTACACGTGCTACTACTCATGTGTAAGTGCAAGGTGACAGCAACAGCTCCTTGTTTCTTTTGAGCACTCCTGAGAGCGTTCCTGCTTGGAAACTCCCAGGCTCGTTAAAGCTGAAGCATGCCAGCAACCCAAAGCTAGCCAGTTCCTCAAAGGAATCTCACAGGCTTGGCGTTATGGGTGTCCTTTGTCCAGGGACAGAACATTTGTGTCTTGAAACTGGAGCAACCAGCATAACCCGACAGCCAAACCAGGTCTCGCTGCCTGGACCTCTTCCTGGCACCTCTGCCGCCTGTTTCCACACCAAGGCTCATCTGCTCCCTGCATGAGGCATTCCAAAACCAAACTCCTTTCTGGCCTTTCCCCAAGGAGCCACTTACTCCTAAGCTGTCCCTGATCATTGGGGCACAAATTAGGCAGCAGAAATGAGACTTGAACACCTCTGTTAAAAGGAGGCAGCATCTCTTGCCACTTGACACTAGTATGCAGGTTTAGTGCTATCCTGTGTTTTCTGCCATGTTTTTTACTGTTTCATAAATATGGGGGTTTTGGCCAATTTGTAAAATTTGAGGCGGAATTATTTTACTTTTTCCTGCCTTGGGATCTGTGGAAGGCATCTGTGCCATTCTGCTTGTGTAAGCACCGACAAATCCATCCCTTGAGAGACAACTAATTAGTCACAGGGAAGTTTAAGTCTTGTTCCTTAAAGGAGGTGGTAATGTCATGATGGCAAAACCTGTCACCTTTGCCTGACCAACCTGAAGGGAGAAAGTCTGTTATTGCATAGTCCAATCCATCTGTGTGACAGGGAAAATGATACTGGCTTGTCTAGGGTAGAAAATGTAATAATCTAAAAATATTCAAAGAGGAATCATCTCCAAGCAGTGCTAACATTTTCAGAGGCAGCTCTCTCTTCCAGTGCCACAAACGAAACAGATTATCAGCAACTAAGTGATGGGCAGTTATTTAATGAGTTAATCTCATTAGGATATTTGAACTCTCAGAAGAGACTCAACCCATTAGCTACATGAGATCTTTGAAATAAGCCTTTCAAAAGGACTATTAGAATATGTTAAAATGTGCTTAATACACTGTGGACTTAACCAGGCTGTCTGGCAGGAGGGAGAGCAAGAGGTCAGGGCTGGTGAGCTTCTCTGTAAGCCCCACAGTCACAGCAGCTAACGGGCCCCAGTCACCCCTAGAGCCCATAACATCAGTAACCATTTGGATTCTTGTTTCTAAGGTTAACTTTGCTATTCTGTACAATTTCACCTTGCTTTCCAATTTTGAATCCTATGCTTTTGTCTGATCTGGATAGTCAAATCTGGACTAGTCTTATTTTGTGTATAAAAAAAGCGAACAAAAAAACCCCACCCAAAACAAAAACCCCAACCATAATAATAGTTATAGTTACTTCACCTCACATTCTCCATAGTGATGGAATCCCCTCTAACCCTCTCACTTTTTTTAACTAGAACATTATTTTAAAAAATGCAGACTGTCATTAACTACATTAAGAACAACAGCAGAGCCTCATCTAGGACAACATCTTGTCATTACTTTGATTTCAGTGGGATACCACAGCTTACACAATTGCACATTTGGAATTTACATTCTATAACTGGTTTCTGCTCTTTATATTTACTTATATTAGCTTCAGTAAAATAATTCACATTACTGAAGTGAATAGTATTTGACCCTATAACATTAAATGAAAGGCATTAATTGCAGAACCTAGAGAATATCTTCCAGCAATAATTAAAGCTCAGGAATAAATTTTTCCATCATTATATATCACACTGAAGTGTGGATACCTAATGCCTGATTATTCCGATCTGCTCCACAAAAGCAGTCAAGAAATGTCCACCACATAATTGGAAATGCTAATTGATTTAGTCTATGGTTTTAAAAGCAGCAATATGAAAGGTTCCAATTGTTTAGAGTGTTGTAAAATGTGACTGTTAAGTAAGGCATTTTCGGGAGTTTGGGAAACATTATTAAAGTTCATTTCCATTGTGCAGCTGCAGGAGTTGGAATTATGGAAGTGAAGAAGCTGTAAAATCGAAAAGGTCAGTAATGACATTCATCTATTCCAGCTGTCAAATCAAGGGAATGTTAACAAAACTAGTCTCTGGTAGAAAAGCTAATTGTCTACTTGTATTTTGGCTGCCCCAATACACATACTCTACTGTGCCTAATCCATAGGAAAGACCACACTGGCACAGTGTATCATTTTTTGAACAGGCTTCTGGTAGACAAATAAATGTAATTTCCCTAATGATTTTATAACCTAAATCTGTCTACAAAGTAGCCTAAAGTTTCAAGTTTAAAGCAAACAGTATGTGAGTAAATCCTGGAAGCTGAGTTTTCAGAGTGCTGAGAGTACAGGACAAATTTTAGATTTTACACTAATGCCGTCCTGCAAGCAGTGTTTCAAAAATGTCTCCTGCTAAGGCACGTTTTATTATAACAACATATAGAAAAGTTTCTTTCATAGACCAAATCTTTTATAAATGACCGGGATTTAATGATCCCACAGTGTGAGGGACCTTGTCTTCAACAGCCCATTCCCATGAGGTGAGACAGTGTAACAGTAAGACACCTAAACACAATCATCAGTGGAGACTGAGTCTAAGACCTTTGTTACGGAATGACAAGCTCCTGCCATGTGCAGAAAGAGTCCTCATCAAGAAACAGTGAGAGATTTATGCTTTTCATGGTGCACCAAATCCTGTCTTATACAGAGATGACGGTCCTCAGCAAGCGAGGCCAAAGAAAAGGGCCCGAGCTGTGTAGCACCCAACTCAATCAAGGGAATCCAGTGATTAACCTACACAGTTTTATTGCAAGTCCCCCTTGGCTATTTTCTATTGCTCTCTGGGTTTCTATTTTCACCCTATACGCTGCAGCTGTTACCAGAGGACAGCTTGAACAACCCCACACGACTGACACTTGGTTTGAAGACAGTATTCCCATGGTGCACGTACATGCCACCTCAGACTTTTATTTGTCCTGTGTTATGCAATACAAACATGACAGAAAAAAATCCAACTTAACCAACGACAACGTAATAATAGGTCAACATGTGGCTTTCTGGATTATTTTTAAAATCTTTCTGCTATCTGACTCGTTTCCTATGCAGAAATGTTGCAAAAGCTAAAAACAATACCAGCGATTCATGAAATATTCAGGTGTACAGTTGCAATTCTTTAATAAATGGGAGTGACCTTCAAAACAGACATCTCAAAGATTAAGAGAACTTCTCAAAAGATGGCATTTGTCACTAATCAATGGCTTGAAGAACTTACACTTTTCCTAGCAATGAATACAAAAAAGACCTTTCAGGATTATACCACTTTAAAAGCAAATCATTCACAAAACCCACACAAAAGAACATTAATGAGCTAACAAAACAGCAGAACAAAACATCAAACAAGGAAATTGAAAGGATAAATATCCTTGTGCCTGTCAGTACCTACATCCACTTCTGGACTGATGGAAAGCCATTGGCACATTCATCTGCTGTTTCCAGGGGCTGGACAATGCTTTTCACATTAACTACATATCTTTTATTGTAATACTGTACATCAAAATACTTATAACATTTTTACAAATGGATTTCCTTTTTCATAGTCACACAAGTATCTTGGCTCTAACTGGGTCACTGTATTGGAACAGGTGTAATCTCAGCAGAATACTGTAGGAAATCTGGGCTACATTAATGACTGATCCAATTACAGCGGAAATCTCTAGAAAACCCAGATTTATTAAGAACAAGGAGATAATTACAATGTACTTCTAGGGATGACCAGATGGACAGGCCAGTCTCAAACTCTTTAAGGGCACTGGAGCTGAACACGAGGTGCTTATGCCATTGCCTACGTAGCTGGAGAAATTCCCATTCTGAGGACATGCTGAAAAAGCTGGAGGCTCACTGCAGACACCTGGGGGGACTCAATCTCAACACATCCTAGCCCAGGAAGCAGCATGGCTTACATGCTGCTGGGAGGACAGGGTAACAGAGGAAAAGGTATCCAGGAATGAATGACAGCAGGAATCAAGAAACCCCAGGCAGCTTTTTGTCCGAGGAGACTGTTTACACAAAAGAGCTCCTTGTGACTTAATATCAGGTCCTCTTGACAAGCTACATTTTCTCTCCTGAATAGGAAATAAATGCCACCTCCCAGGTGCCAGTCTGATCTCACACTTCGAAACACAACCATCTACCACAGATTTGGACCAGAAAAAGAGAATGAAAAACACTTGAGAAGTCTGAGTATAAACAGCCTTTTTTACCAGCCCAAAGGCAGGTAAAACTTCATAGCAGCCTCTGTGATTTTGGTAACATACTTCATCAGAGAGACCTGCCCTTGTCTCTAGTAAAACTGCATCTGTGAGCGGTCCCATTAAGGTAATTTGGATCTAAGAGGATGTCTGACTTTAAGCATTTAGTTCATTAGGAACTTTGCTGAATCAAGGTCTTTTTTTTTCAGCTAAATATTTTCCCTAAGAAGATATATTAAACAGTAGAAAATAATATTTCTAGTTTATAGAACTTCCTGCCAGCTTCAAGCTAGTAAATATTTACATTTTAGCCACTGATAGCTAATGTGACCTTTCTGTTATACACTTTACACCTGTGCTATATTTTACTTTCACTGTTAACATTCTTTCTAGTCTGTCTTTCATTAACAAGCAGTATTTAAATATATGCAAATTTCATATTTTAGCTGATGTTTTAGGAACATTTTTAAGGTCACCCTGTTTGATCTACCACACAGACCTAGCAAATTTATGCACCATATATCCTATCTCTACTTGTTTTTTACCTACATCTGTCTTCTTTGATTGCATTTGAATGGGATTATTTTCTATTTTAAATAAAAGATTTATGCCTTAGCTGTCAGTTTGCCTTTATTTGAAAATTTAATTTTGTTTCTAGAAGTCTAGATTAACTTATTAGATTTAACTGTCCCTTGTGCACTGCAGCAATAGCAAAAGTATATTTTCCCCTGTGGATAGAGTACATAAACAAAATGCTCTTGACTTAAAAATAAATAATGTTATTACTCAGACCAGTACAACACAGTCCAGGATACAAAAACTGGTGTTGTCATTTTTAATAATGATGGTGACAAATGGGAATTGACTAATAAATATGACAACTCACAAATCCAGCAGCCTCCAAAACCTAGGAAGTGCTTTGCAGAAAAGGCACGCTCCCCCAAAAGTGTCCCCTACACTTAGGTTAGTGAATATCCTTTCATGACACAGCACCACTGGGACATACAACTTGATTCCTGATACTAATGGATTTATTTAAATGAGGCAGAAATGAGAAACTGCACCACTGTTTCCAGTTAGTCAGAGGGCTGTTTATTGATTCTGTGTGGTATATCACATCTTCAGTGTGACATATTCTTTAGCATCTCTCAGCAGTGCTACATTCATAATATTTTCTCTCAAGTCCTGGAATTTTAGGGCTTTCCTGAAGGGATAACCATCTCATTGCAGTTGCTACCTGTGGTCCTAGCAATGTAGCAAACAGCTGAGTTCTCTGGAGCAGGGTGGGGGATGCTTGTGGGAGGTTGATCTTTTCAAATATATTCGTACATTTTGACACTTTTCCCCCATTTTTCATTTCTAGAAGTACCTGAGCTTCTGACCAGTTCTCGTATTTTCTCTTTACGCTGTTATATCCATGTAGACCCAGACAGAACCTGGTTTTAATCAACCTCTACAACTCTTATAAACACTCAAACCAAACAGCTTGTGATTCTGCAGTCTCAACAATATGCAGCATGACAGAGAAAACAAAAAGCTGAAGGATAAGTATTTACCTATGTTAGTAAACCTGCAGTCACAAAGTGACAAAACTTGTCCTGGATCCCTTTGTTAAATACTGAACATCATGAAAACAGGTGTTTTGAGGAGAAAGAAAGAATCCCTTGTACAAAGAAAACAATGCAGCTACGTGATGGCTTTTATCATTCACAAAATATCAGCTGAGAGTTCAGTGGCACACATGACTACAAGGTCCCCCAATCTCCCAAATCAGGGAAACAGCAGCTATTTAATATAAGCAATGCTGAAGAACAGCATGGCCACCTCCTATTAAGGGAGGTAGGACAGGGCAAAGCTGAACCTGTCTGGCAGCCTTCAGTCTGTGCCACTATATGCATAAAGTGCTATCAGATCCAAGCCATTGCAGTAACTGGTCAGTCTTGACATCAGCCCAGTAAAAATTAAGTAAAAATACCACAAGGCACAATCTCTATGTATAATAACACCATCAGCACAGAAGTGGAGCCTTCCCAAGGTTCCTGGAAAATCTTGTCAGCTCAAAAACATTTTAAGATACATATTTTAGACACACCCATGAATATGAGCCTCCTGCTGTCCTAACCTGCTAAAGAATATGTGACCTCTACGCACACTAGTGGAGGTACTGGGCAGGAAACCATCCAGCAGGGAGGGCTTACACTTGTCTGCTCTCTTGGTAGCGGGTTCCTCTGCTGAGGACCATGAGTAAAGCCACTCCAGCCTATTGCTTCTGCTCTGATAGCAAAAATTCATCAAGGATGTGTTACATTAAGTCTTACGCCTTTCAAAACATCATACAAGACAAAAATAAAAGGCTAAGACCTGCAAGGAAGCAAACGGTGCGCTACACACTTAAAGGTTTCTTCATCATGCTTAAGAAGTAGAATATATTATCATGACAATTATTTTGTTACAGATAGCACCTTCGAACACCAAATAAATTGTACAAACCGCTGCACCAGCACAGCTGAAAAGGCTGCTCCTCCTCCAAGTAGTGTCGCTTTGATTTAACAAGTAATTAATGAATACATAAACCCCGGACAGAACTTTAATCTATCCCAGTGCCAAATAATTAATCATTCATTCCACGTTTAATCCTGTTCTGATAAATGTAATTAATATTTCACCATGACACTGCAGAATAGAACAGTACCTGGGAGCAGAGAAGCCTTCCATTTCTCCTTTGTTGTAACTCTGAAGTGATAGCTGCTGTCTACAACTGACAGCTAATCCAGAATACAGTGTTCCCCCACAGTTGTAAATTAGGGTTTATGCATGGCATATATTGTGATTGTAATGAGCCTTTTCTTCTTCTGACCTATAAGTAAAAAACCCCACAAAGCAACAACAACAAAACAAAACATAACATCTATGAAAAATAAGTCACCTGATCTTGGTCAACCATTTTTCTGACCTGACAGCGTTTGGGAAACCAGAGCTTGCAATAATGTTTTGGTCTATACAATGTCACTGAACATGTGCCAGAGATGTGGACAGAGAACAAAGCAAGTGCAGATTGTCTGCTTCTGTCCACAGAGAGCAGTGCTGTGAGAAAAAGCACTGGATGAAGATTTAAGTCCTAATTTTACTGCAGGAAAACACTGGCATCTTTTTTGAAAGCTTGAAGTCTAATCAAGAAACATGTTGATGTGTACAAAATTAAATTGCAGGAAAGCCTATGCTGATTTTTTTTTTCAGGGTGACACATCTCAGGTGTCCACATATTCCAGCAAAGAGTTTTGTGCGTAAGACTGTATAAGAAACAAATTGCTTCGGGATCCTGCTGCCCAATTACTCAGAAACAAAGAGGCATCCCTTCAGAGTTGTCTCCTTGCTCAGCTTTCTCCAGTATGGCTACAAATTCTTCTCTCTAAACAAATGCTAACTATACTGTTATAATTTATTCTCATTCAAATGCAGTAAAAAGCCCGAAACTCTTGATCAAGAATGCTAGTCGTTCTGACAAGTTTTTACAAGAAATCCAGCTTGTGGCACAAAACCCTCCCAGAGTCACGTACTGATGCTCAGGCAAAGGCAGCTGTAATATGTCCCTTCTTAATGTGCTATATCGTGCTGCTATCCTGCTATCCCAGCTATCATTAATCTGATTCTCCATTATGTCCCAAATCAGCAAAGAGACAACTTTCAGATGGGGGTCTTTGGTGAAGTAGGACTAAATAGAACCATGCAGAACCAGGCAGTTTTAATTTTGGGACCTGTCAAGACCTATTTCATATGCAAACTAATTTGCACACCTGATAACAGCTTATCTGAGGTGACGGATATTTTTAACATCTAGATGGCAATTCGAGCCAATTATGCTGGACAGCATTTACAGCTACAGAGAACTTCGATTTAGGATCATGGTTTTATCACCTGAGATTAATTTCAAAATACTTTGGTTTTCATTAGCTCTAAATACTTTTAAAATGCACCTAACTTCTCGCTACTTGAATAGAATCTAGAGCTGTTAGGAACCTGAGTCATATTCCTTTTTCAGAACACTTCTCAATGCAAAAATAAGACCTAAGTATCTAGTAAGTGCTAGTTTTGTAAGAAACAAACGATCTGATTAAGAGCAGTGAATCACTGAGCCAAGTGTCCTGCCTCAGCCAGCACCTGAAGCTTCAAAGGCATGCCCTGGTCCCACAAAAAAACCCTAAATGATAGGTTTTATTTTTGTGTTTCTTGATTGAGACAACAGTTCTTTTGCACAGCAGACAACTTAAAAACTGATCTATGCCACATCTTTAACCTGTGCTTGCAGCAGTGGATGATATTTATACCCTTGTACCAACAGTCACATGGATTTGTTGGCCAGCTGCTGCACTGTCACCTCATTTCTGAATCCCACAAGGAAACCTTTTCCATATTCATGAACACTGCATTAATTTCTAAGATCTTGGAAACCCTCACTGAAGATATGTGTTATAATCCACTTGTTTTTTTATTTTATTTTTTTGCTTAAGATAACAAAGCCGTAATTCACTCCAGAAACAGTGTCAAGTGATATTTCATATACACACATGATATTATATCTTTGCCTTAACATGTGGATTTTATTTCTATTCATTCATTCTAATTATTTAAAATAAGAGGATGATTAAATTGATAGACATGAACGTACCAT
The DNA here is from genome assembly GCA_035584735.1 of Pseudotriccus pelzelni. Classification (NCBI taxonomy): domain Eukaryota; kingdom Metazoa; phylum Chordata; class Aves; order Passeriformes; family Tyrannidae; genus Pseudotriccus; species Pseudotriccus pelzelni. Next base: position 7,822,797 of record JAWMRA010000020.1, read on the forward strand.
TCTACTTTAGATTTTATGAGATTGCATTATGAAGAGTAACTCTTATAGGAAAAATATATTTCTACTTTATAAGAAAAGCAATGTTAAATTGAAATGGTAGCTATCAGCCAAGGCTAGACCCTTTCATGTTAATATGACCTTCAATTAGTGAAGCACACATCTTGAGACCCAGCCATTTTATCAGACACACAGGATAGGATAAGGAAATGTTGGTATCCTTGAAAATTTCTACTTTGAGGTGACCTTCTACTTAGCCAGGCTCATTATGCAAAACAAAAATAATTGTGCATCTTATTCCTGGTCTCACTTTAGAAGGTTTTCAGCAAACTTCAAATTACAAATAATGATTTAACTCATGGATTTATGCTAATACACAGCAGCTCAGAGAGTTAACACATGCATCCTCTACAATTCTCCTGAGACTGGTTTACAGAGTTTTCTTTTACTTAGCAGCAACACCTATTAGCTTTTACTTAAAAACACCACACATCCAGTTGGGTCCAGTCTTTTTAAATAGTAGATACCACTGTGATACCTGAAACAGCAAAGAACTCGGTGGTCCCCCACAGTAGTTTTCTCACTGAGATGTCCAAATAGCAGCAAAGTTCAGCTCAAAATGTGGTTAACTTCAATGCTGAAGTAGCTGAATCATGAGATTTCTTTTATTCTCATCCAGAAATAAATCACCTTTGACATGACCAACAAGTGGATATATGTCATACTCCATTTGCAAGCTATAATATGTTCAAGAAGTTTGTCGTGCTAAACAAATGTTTTTCCTAGCCAGAAAGAAAATCAATGAGATCACCATATGGAATTTTCTCTAATTTCTTCATGAGCCCTTTCAGAAACATGCTGTAGGCAACAACAGAGTTCCATACAATGCTTATTTATAACAGTTGTGTTTCTTTTGAGTTTCGTATTAGAATACAGAGAATTAAGTTAGAGAGATATGCTTAAGTACTGAATTAGAAACAACAAATACAGGTAAGAGATCTTGAAATGAAAGGTTGACTATTAGAAAGCAACCACCAGAACTGAGAACAATGCAGAGTTTATGAGACTGGAAAGGATAGTAAATCATCATAAGTCTCGGAACTGCAGGAACGTAACAATTGGTGAAAAAAGGAGGTCTCCCTGAAAAGATTAGAGAATTGGCAGGAACGAGGAGGGATGCACAGGGAGAGACAGCTGGTATATGTTGCCATTGCTGACTGAAGTCAGGTGAGATATAACAGCTTACATAAAAGGATTTGGCTGTGCAAAACAATAGATAGGATGAGATAATAAGTACAATGGGATCATGTTATATTGTTAGTACAGGAGAGAGAATCTGAAATAAACTTTCTTGTCCAAAACCTATACACTTCCCTTTAGTTTTCTGGCATGATGATGGGTACTCAAATATGTCACAATACTTTTTTTTTTTCTTTCCAAACTTGTCTCCTCTTCTGAAGCTGTTTCATTTATACCCCTCTTTGGCTGTGCCTGTCATCATTTCTCCACATTTCTCCAGCACTCCCCCAGTCAGTTGAGGATGGAGACACTCCTGGGTCTTTCAGCATATTCACACAGACCTTAGATTGGGGGGGGGGGTGTTGGTTAATTGTTGTTTGGTTTGCTGTTTTGTTCTGATTTGGTTTGGCTATTTTTTTTAATAATTTATTTTGTTTTATTATTTGTGGGTTGGTTTGGATTGGTTTTGTTTGGTGTTCTGTTTTCTTTTGGCTCTTTGTTTATTGGTTTTTACTTAGTTAAGCCATTTGAAAACAAAGTGCATTTTGAGCATGGCCTTGTCACCAAACAGGATGAAGGTAATTTATCCAAAACCAATTTGATGTGAACAAGCAGACACTTCTTTATTCAGCTTGCTGGGAACATGGGGGATTTCTCCTTCAAACGTGTTCCACTTAGCAATAAAATGCATTCATTTTTGTACCTTTCTGTTACATAAGCCCATTCTTCCATTCATTGTTATACTTCTTTTCTGTTACGTAAATCCATTCTTAAATGTAACCTTTAGAATGATTGGTTCCATAGGTTATATATCTTTATCCAAAATCAACCATTGCTCAAATTCTACTTGGCTGTACTGATTGCAATCCTTGATCCTCAGATCAAGATGGTGAGGGGAAGGGGATTTCCAAGCAGTATACATGGGCCAGTAACTTCTTGGTGAGGTATCCATGGCTGCATACTACAAACACAGCACTCCTAACAATTCCATACATTATGCTTCACAATTTTCTACCTTTAATCCAACTACTCCTTTTATACGATCAGCTCTCGATAATTTCACCCCAAGTACTTCTTCTATATGATCAAATTTCAATTATTTATGAGACCATTGGCAACAGCCTTACGGTGGTGCACTCAGTCAAATAGTTGGGCACACACTCTGTTATTTGTGAGTGCAATTTGTTAATATTTACCACTTTCTTTTTTCCCTAAATGATATTAACAGCCAGAGAAACGAGTCCCTGGAAATGCTTTCCTTTTCTCCCCCTTCTTTCCTCTTTTCGAGTCAACGAGCAGGCAGCGAGCAGCGGTTCCTGCAGCACCAGTGCCACCTGCTGCCCCGCCCCGGCAGCACAGACGCCCCACGGAACTTTCCTCACTGATGTGTCCAAGTAACAGCAAAGCAAAACATTTTTAAAATTTATTTTATGGGGGACAGCCCGATCCCGCAGAGTGCCCTGCAAAGCTCCTGCTGGCCAGGCGGGTCAGTAATATTTACGTGACATTTTCCAGCAGAGCAGTTCTAAAATCCTGGCTTTCTCTGCTGCGGTGAAAAAGGATAAAACCAACAAAGTAAAAAAACCTGGTATGATTCTGATTAAGTGCGGCCGCTAAGGTAAACACTGAAGTGGGAGTCTGTCAACTTGCTCCCCAGAAACACATCTGGCGCCTCTGTCAGAGCATCTCATGGGGCTGAGAGGGTTGAGATACAGGTGTGGTGGCTGACCAGGACAGTATATTAAGACGGGTGTAGCTGCATTTCCTAGAATAACATTTCTAAATCATGTCTTTAGAGTAAAGGAATATTTCATCTTCCAGGATCATGTTCTGTCAAGCTGTCACAATAGCTTAATTTACAACCAATTAAGACACATTCACTGTTAATTTCTCATGAACACATGAACTTTGTTTGCTTGCATTTGTGGGAATATGCTTAGGGTTTTTTTAAGAGGAGGGTTTTTTTCTCTTCATCACAGTTTGACAGAAGTCTTTCTGATGTCTTACAGAGCAGCAGTGGCCTACAAGACCAGAGCCTAAGAAGTAGCCCCGCAGATGGAGCTGCAGGGATCCTTCATTTATCAACTACGTGATTTATTTGATGCGGACCAATACTTGCTCTTGGCTTTGCTCTCTTTGCTCTTTGTTTTTTGTTGTTGTGGTTTTGGGTTTTAGTGTGTTTGGTTGGGTTTTTTTTTAGTTTATCTTGTGTTTATAATATCTGCAATAGATTCTTTTATGTATAAAAACATAAAATCATGTCTTGTGCAGAGGTAGTAAAAGCACTGATTTGCTACTGCAGTGTGTTTCTCAAACTAGTTGAGTTCATTTAGGCAATGTACTTTATCAAAGCTGTATTTTGCCCACAGCAAACCAAACTGTCAGCTGTTACAGAGAAATAATTATTTTTCATATTAAAATATGGCTATATGACAGCTCGTTGTATCCATTAAACAACTACCTATTCTTCAGCCTGGAATCAGAACTGCTTTCAGAGAGTATCCAGCTTGCTACTGAAATGATTTAAATAAGTCGAGTGTAACACTGTAAATATGACCAAGGCAAAAAGCCAGTCAATAAAACTGTCAGTTTTAGCCTAATAAAGGAGGAAGACCTTTGCTATTTCTCTGTAGCAGACAGTTTATTGTCCAGCTGTATGCAACGGCTTCAGGACATCTGGCCACTTAATCACGGAATATCAAGTCCTGAATACCAAAGGAGCCACAAGCAAAATAATCAGTGGTCTAATTTTCTTTAGCACTGAAGACTCTGCACACAGCTCTGACATCAACAGATGGTTTTGGTGTAAAATGCATGAGATTTCAACATTCCTGGTGGCTGTCAGAAAATGACAAAGAATTTTGGTGGAACAACGATCTGAAGAAGCATATATTGCCTAGGCGAGGTTATATTGCTTATATGGTGGGGCATAAGTCTGGGAAAGACAAGAGGGCATTTATCTCAGCCAGGACATGGTAGTCCTTGTCCCAGTGCTGCCTTAAGCCACAGCTGGAAGCAACAAGAGCATCAGTGGTCCCAGCTAAAAGCATACACAACAGTCTCAGCCACGGCACGGTGGCGGTTAACTGTTCTGCTCTGAAAACAAGCTACCTGGATTACCTGTAACCCAATTCAGAGGCAAAAAGGATGGGCTCGAGATGCCAAAACAGTGTGGTCAGTGCTTGGTACTGCTGGTGTGCAAGGCAAGGGCATTTTTGCTCTAGTTACCCTAAAAGCAGCTCCTGCCCAGACTGAAACATCACCGAGTTACACAACTAAGTGAACCAGCCCCTTCCCCCTGCAAACCCTTCTGTAAGGCCTCAGGTAATCCTGTGCACGTGGAAATTCCCTTGCTTTAGCAAACACATCAATCTCTCACTTGCATTGCTACAGATTAGGCCTTAAAAATAGGCTTGACATCTGGATTTTCTGGTTTATACAACAGAGCTAAAGTTCAATATATTGATATGAGCTGTAAGGTTTATTTCCTTCAGGGTGCAATCAAAGCATGTGGATTTCTACAGCTACAAGTGCACAGCTCTGGTAGGACTGCAGGTACAAAAGCTGCTGTGGGAATCCACTGGCAGCTGAAGTTAGACAAGATTGTGAGACCACGTTGGTGGGCAGTGTTGGCCTATCTGTGTGTTTCCACTTCTGGAAGGGATCCCACATCCTGTGCTTTAACCAACTCCTCCAGGATTGTTCTGGAAAGCAATTCTACATCATGATGATGCCACGTTCTCAGGACACATTGCTGCTCCCTGTCTGAGGAGTCTATCAGGATCTGTGTTATCTCACAAAAAGCACAGCCATGAGGCTTAAGAGATCTATTTCCCACATCTGTGCACTCAGAGGGTCAGTTACAAGGAGGTTGAGCTAATACAAACACTGAATCTGCTGCAGAACTGATGGAAGGTAGATACCAGCTCATCTGTTTAGTTGTTGTAGTAAACTGTCACTAAATCCCCAGGCACCCTCAGACTGTGGAGGTTTCCAAGATAACAAAAGGGAAACATTAATGCATTACATGGAGGAGGAAAACAAGAGGACACACAGGGTGCTAGGACTAAAAATAGGAAAAAATCCCAAATATCCCATCTTTTCAGGTGAGTTCCTCCTCTATTGAAATACAGAGCTGTCCTCTGTCACCTACCATTTTGTTTGTGCTTGTTCATCTGTGGAGAAACCCATCTGATGAAATGAAACATCTCGGCTCAGAAATGAGGTAGCTGCTAAGTGAGAGGACTGGCTTCACACAGCCATCAAGGCAAACGCCTTAGGACTGAGCTGTTCAACCTGCAATGGAAAACAATTTTGCTTTTTTTTTTTCTTCCCACGGGGCATAAGTCTTCCCTGTCTCTCTGTTGTGCTAGTGAAAGCAAATTTCATTGGAAACTGAATCCATTTACAAATATTTTGACAGATTGTGACAGTTGTTCAGGGAAAAAAAATGATTAAATGTATGCAGATAAAATATAGTGTCATGTGAACAGCTGCTGCACAGACCCACAGCCTGTGTGGACATAATTTTATTTATGCTTTTTAAAGGCTGTGTGGGTGTCCCTGTAAAACAGAAAGAAAGTGAACATTACTCCTGTTGGTGATAAATTAGAGAAAAATCTCAGATGATTAATCCTCCAAAATGTGCAGTCTTGACTTTTTTTCTTTAACTTTTCTGTCAGGAAGATATACATGCAAAATGGTACCAACACTGCTCTTGTATACACTCACACGTCCCATTCTATAGATCTCATTGGCAACTCCCTTTGAGGCTGTCTCTGTTTCTGACTGGAGCAGGTCATTATGTGTGTGCCTCAATCCATCACTTTTGAAGTATCCTGCAAAGAGGTTGCCATTAGAAGCCAGTGCAGCAAAACCAACTATCTTCCATCTAAAACATGACTTGCATTTTTGTATCACATCTTATTTTTCTATTTCTAATATTATATTACCTGTCTATATAGTTACTCTTCTGTAAGGACAGAGACCACGCGCTGTACCTGCTTTTCCTGTACCAATTACTGCTATTTTAAGACTGTGTAGAAATGTCTGCAAATAAATATTTTCTGGAAGTTCCTGATGCTTTCCCCTGACACTGTCATTGGAACATTATGGCCATAAACCCCCTTGCCTATGGCAGTTATAATTGATTTTGTTTTAAATTCTGGTCACCTGAGCAGTGAAACACTCTAAGAGCTCCAAATACCAGGATCAGCCCATAAACAAAGGGCAACAAATTTCAGATGCAGCTGTTGCACTGAGTGACATGTACGGACAAACTGCTTCTCTATAAATGCCAGAATTTGCTACAGCCTGTCTTGCCAGGCACTATATAGAGTACTGACAATCTGCACAAAGCTGTGATGCTGAGTGCATATATACAGACACACTTTCTCACCTTCTCAGAACTCGAGATACATGTTTTGACACCCAAATTCACATACTCAATCCAACACTAGGAAACAAAACTTCAATGGGGGAAAAATAATTCAATGCCCATTGCTCTCTGAGAGTTCAAACAATCTTTTCATAAAGGCTGCAATATCTAGATAAAAACCATGCTAGTTCAGCTGGATCACCACTTAAACAGAAAATGGAAGCACAGGGTGTTCAGACAGCAACCATGAAGCTGCCTTGCACAGTCAGAGCCACGATGCACGTGAGCTACCCCCAGCATGACACTATCCCTGAATGAGAGAGCAAGGTCAGCATGTTGGCTCACTCCTGTCTGGCCCCAGCCAGAGCAGGGCAGATGATATTCCAGGCCCTCACAGTGCTGAAACAGCCTCTGGTCTCAGACAATCAGCACCATAAGACACCTTTACTCTTAAACACAAGAAGCCTCACAGTACCCAGCATGAGGTTGTAAAGAGTTTAGAGGTGAAGGGGATATGCTCACCCAAAGGCAACTCTTGCAAGTATAACTTGGAACAGTGCTGAGAGTTTTAAAGAGTGAAAAGATGGTAATAAAAATAATCTATAAATGCCCTATTCAAATGTACAAGGTGCCTCTTACTGCTTATTGCCCTTTGAGCACTTTCCTTGTCGAATTCTACTTTGCAGACGATGAAAAAAAATATCTACAGTGTTTCATAATGACAGGGCACAGCTACTTTAAGGCTGCTGATGAATAAGGAGGCCTTGAACACCGCTATGGCCGTGCTGTTTTTTGTTGTCTGCCGCATCAGAAAACAAATGCCAAACCACTTCATTCAGGGTCTTCTATTTATCAGTCCCTTTAGAAAAAAAAAACAGGAGCAAAAGACTGGCACCAGAAATAACACTGTGTGGAAAAACATTCTCAACAGCAGTGCCAGCTTACCGGGAAGCTGCTCGTGAACTGGTACACCAGCTGACCACCATGCCCTGCTCACGGAACAGGGACTATTTGTCTCATACTTTCTTTTGCATTGCAAATTTGGGAAGCAACAACTGAGCATACATTTAAGAAACCTGTTCATAGCATTGGACATCAACAGCTGGATTATGTCTTTGCAACTGTTTGTCTTTTGAAATTGTGATGCATTTGCTGATCCCTGATTAAAAGGCTTTTTTTTTTTTTTTGGACCAGGGTGGAAAGACAAAAGATATCTACATATTCACATAGGATGATAAAAAACATGTCACATCACAGCAAGGAGAACAAAGGGAACAACAGCTACCTGCGTACCTGGGAAACTGGCACCATGTCAGCAGATATTGGGGTCTGCCAGGAGCGAGGATGGGGCTCAGGAACACTCAGAGCAATCAGCCTGCAAACCACAAAGCAGAGTTTACCATCTGGTCCCTTGAGAGGAAAGTACTGCAACTTCTAACCTTGCACCAACAGTTTCAAATTAATTTAAAAAGAAACCTTTCTGAACCATGGAGTTTATTTTTTTTTATCACTTTGTTTAGAAATACTAAGCAGGTGCATTTACCACAAAATTTCTTCATGATAAGATGTATTCCAACTTTATGAAGAAGCTTATACTACTGTTAATTAAGATGAATAGTTTCAGGAGATTCTGAGAAAAATAACACCTATACTCATAAAACTTGATGGCAACATCTGATGTGTTAGAGGGAAGAATGATTACTCTAATGCACTATAATGCTTGATACATGGCCTCACAGCTCTCCCCTGCTGTGCTTTGTATAGCCTATGAAGTCAACAAAGCACTGATAAAGAAACAAATTAAAGGTAGGATTTACATGATTCATACTTCAATAGAGAGGAATTAAAATAGATAATGGCTCCCAGACAAAGGGGGGAAAAAATAGCAATTTTCTTGTAGTATTTCAGCCCTGACCCCATTAGAACTTTGTGATACTGCAGATTCATCCTCTCTCTAATTAGTCCATACATTAAAGGTCACCTGACTTCAAATTATGATTTACATCTACAACATAAAAACTGGCTGCTGTCACGTGGCAGTTGGATATAGAAAAAGTTGCATTCTTAAAGTGTATGCTTCAGGAGCAAAAAAAACTGTTGTAGGGAATTTGCAAATACCTTTGTGCAGCACCAAGTCACTTGCAGGCGGCTCCTGGCAAGTGGCAGGTCCTGTCAGTGGAGCAGGATTTTCCACACCCCTCACTGCCTTTCCCTGTTCCTTGTTATTAAGCTTTGGAAACACTATAACCATCTTCCTCTTCGGCCCGCTCTGCAGGAGGCTTTATACTCTCTCTGCTTTTTAACTTGTCTTCTTTTTCCTTTCCTTCTTTAAACAAAAACCTTGTTGCTATGAGTTCTAATTTTAATGGTAAGAGTTTTCGTGAATGTTGCTTCCCATCCATCTTGAACACACTGAGCTCTTTGGTTTCACTCTGCAGCTGTGCTGGCCCCTGCATGGTGCCTTCTCAGCCTTGTAATGATGAACAGCCTTAGGGGAAGGAACAATTAAAACATACCTGGATTGTCACATTGATTTGACAGGAATTATTTACAAAGAGACTTCTGGAAAATGAATATATGTAAGGAACATATCACAACACAACCACAGTTGGGGTGCTGACATTTGTTCTGAGACTCAGAGAAGTGAGGTGAACTGTTGATTCTTTTAAATCTCACTGGCGTTATTTGCATGGCCTCCTCAATCCACGAAAGGGTCTCTCACAGCCAGTGACTCCAGGCACCCACAAACAGCTTTACATGGTAAACAAAGTGCCACCAAGTGAAGGCTGAACACCTCTGTGGTCTTTGACTTCCTCAGATGGTACATTGAAATCCTTGCTAAGGTGGAAGAGCAGAACTCAACATCGCAGTCACAAAAAATGTCGGTCTCTCCCGGCTCCCCTAAAGTGTGAATCACATCCATGGCAAAATGAAGTATTTCAGGTGCTTAACCCTTAATAGAAGAGCAGGAACTTGGAGAGCAAAGGGGTTCAAGTCCAGGGATTTTCCAAGTGCACTTGGCAAGCTGGCAAACCCACGAGGCCCTGTTCTGGTAACACACCACACAGGCAGCTGAGCTCACACACACAACGCAGAGCCAGTTTGTATTGTCCTAAATGTTGCTTAGTTGTTCATAACAGGCCAAAGCACATAGAAAAGTATTAGAACACAGACACATTAGTACTGTTACACTCTTCGTGCCACCTTCGCAAAATGCTCAAGGAAACCCTCCACGTAAACAGAAGTGGTGGAGTTTTTTAAAAACCTATTGAACTGTGGGAGAAAAGAGAAAAATAAATTTGAAAAACATCACATTCCTGGTATAAAGTGTTTGATGAATGTTTGAAAATCTCTACCTTTCACTACAGATTTGCATTCTTAGCAAGCCTGAACATCTGTCCTTAAGCTCCTCCTCATCCAATGAAACAGCAAAGTGACCTCACTGAAAATTTCTTTCCATGGACTATTTTCACCCGCACCCTCCTCAGCTCATCTCTCTCCATTTTAAAGAAACAAAGGAGCTGAAGAACTGCTTAAAGGTGTAGGTGAGAAGCAGAATGTGACCACTTTACCAGCGCTACACAGTAACAGGAATCTCATCCTGTAGTCCTTTGTTTCTGAACACAAAACCGATTTGCTCTGGTGACAGCAACAGCGTGCAATGGCACCTACAGCCTTGAGCAGGGCACGAAAGCACAAATACTTTTCCTCTGAGAGACCTTGACAGCACCGCCCAGGAGCCCACAGCTTTGAGTACCATGAGAAACAGCTTGCTATTCTTCTGTACAACAAAAATATTCAAGGCTACCAGCTGCTGACAAGAACTTGCCAAAGAGTTTGCTACTTAGGCAAGACACTGGAAATACCACAGTAAACTCTTCAAGAGGCTTCTGAGCTGACTCTTGCTAATTATGGCTGAATATATAAAAGTCATCATGTTTAAACATCATTTCTGATATAGAATCCTGGGCCTAGTTACACCTTTTATTTCTGCTATGCTCAGCACAACACAACAGGATACACTTTAACTAGTTCATTGTCTAAAGCATTTCTATGTATATTCCTGGCTTGACTATTGGATTCTTCTGAATATATTGTGCATTGCATAGCTGGGCACAACAGAGAATAATTGGTCAAAATGTGCTCTCCCACTCCAAGGTAAACACTAAAAACTGATTTTAGTAAATATTTGCACTGTGTTATACCAGTTGAGTATTTCATATGCTCTGTGTTAGGCAAATGAGCTGTCCCAGGGTATTAGGTTCACAGACTGTTTACAGTTCTATAAAGCTCTCATCACACCTACTCACTAAAATAATTTGGGATATTGAACTACTGGACATCAAAAAGGGCTCTGCAATGCAAATAATCATAGTCTCCATTGTACTGCTTTGAGTTTGTCAGCTGTGAGAGCACCTAATGGAATTAAGCTGAACATGAACAGGTGCTCTGCCTTTGCCCTGTGTGCCAGCGAGGACTGACTGTGAGAGGTCCACATGATCCCGGGACAAACCACAGAAACCTGAACTGTTACAGGCAACCAGGAACTGAAAACAGCAGCTTTGATGGGTCATTCCTTCAACTGCAAAGGGAAACCTTCAGGCAAACCTTACATAAATGCACAGTGATGTCCCTTTGGTGACACAGGTGCTTCTTTTCCTCACCCTACATCTGTTCTTGGACATCTTAGGCTAATTTCTGGAAAACAATAAAGTTAATCTAAAATAACGGCAAAGTCACCTTCCCCTGCCTGCCCCATCTCTTTCACACAGTGAGGTCCTAAACTTAGCAAAATGAAAAATAGCTGTCAGAAAAGCAAAGGAGCCAACAACAGAACTGGAGACACCTGACAGAGGGCAGACTGCTGCAGGTTGAGTTTGCTCTGGCTCTCCTGCATGGACTCCCTGAGGACAGCAGCAGTCTTTCAGACTGTCGGTACTGAACTGAGAGCTTGACTGGGGACAGTAAAATGAATACTTCAGTCAAACACTGCTGAGAAAGGGGTGTGGATGACTTCTCTCCCTGTCCCAAGCTGCCCACATGGTAGAGTCCACTCAGTCTTTTTCACCAAGTAAGTATACAGCCTTCCCAAATAGCACATAGCACCTCCATCCCAATCTTCTGATGAAGAGGAACAGAAAATGTGGAGAACCATTGCTCAGCTGATATCTCCTCTTGCTCAAGCCTTCTCAGTGACTTTAGCAGCCAGCAAAGGACAATTGTGTTTCTGGGGAGAACTGTGACAGTACATGTAATAGAGAAGCAGGACATGGCCTGGGCATTTGGACATACCCAGTCCAAAAAGTAACTGGAACACTTTTGGAGCCAATGTCCAAGTGCTAGCTGAGAAACAAGGGATGATTTCTCTTTTCCAGATACAAAGAGGGCAATACACTTTTCTCTCTGAAGAATGAGTTATTTTGTGCAGAAGAAATCCCTCATTGCTCCCATGAATCACATTGTCAAGAATCACAGAGAAAAGAAAACCAGCTCTTTAATAAAAAAAATAAATTCTGATACTTGGGATATGTAGGTGGTTTGTACAAAGATCCACTCAGGAAACTAAGCAACAGATGACCAAATCAACTAGGAGGGTACAATGGTGTGGTGGTGGGCACTTATCTAACTGAAAAGCAAATCTTGACTTTCTGCAAGGTATTTCTACCTTGTGCATTCTTGCTGAGAAAAATAGACACTTGCCAGCATTTATCTGTAAAGGTAACCCTCTGTGACTACAAGACATGCTGCAGAAGGGAAACAGCAAGCTCTGTTGAAGAGGTAGAGAGAAGAGCTATTGCCCCCATAGCCCAGATTTCCATGAGCAAATCTATATCTGGTTCAGAATCCTTTGCCCTGCAGATAACAAAAACCAGAAGAGCAAAGGATAAAGAACTTACGCGTGGAAACAAACAAAAATAGACAAGGACTCTGTCCTCAATATTCGGGTCAGAATCTAACTCTGCCCAAAGTTCAGCAACATTCAGCTCTAGGGTTTTCTTCAAGGCCAAATCTGGGGAAAAGAGAGAATGAAAGATCTCATTATGTGTGTCCATTGTATGGAAAAATCTCTTCAACACACCGTGTGAAATGCTTTATATTTTAGAAATCTATCAACCAGATCTAGTGCACATTGAAGTTAACAGAAAGCCTCCCACAGGCTTTACTGGGCTTTGGTTTAGGTTGTGTTTTAATTCTTTTTTCCTTACAACAGAGAAGCACAGTAAATTATAGAGGTTCTCCTTGCTCTGTTCCCCTCCAGGCTACAGGCAGCATGCACAGAAGCTTCTCTCCATCTTCTTCCATGTTCATCTTTGATGGGGGCTCCATTAAACTCTCCCAGTTGTTACTGCTCAGAAGGATTTAATGACTGGTGTTCAACTCTAATAGCACTTAAAAATAGCATTTATATAAGGAATTTATGCTAAAATGGTTTTATGGCTTGAATGAGAATATAGGAACAATAATAATAATAATAATAATAATAAACAACCAGACAACAATGCCTTTTTTAATCCAAACTCTAAGGCAGATGTCCTTACTCCCAATAGTTAAGACAAGTAAAAATATAATCTTGAACCATAATCTCTCATAATATCATTTTCACAATTAAAATCCAGAGGAAAGAAAAATATTTTCCTGTGGTTGTCATAATAGAGATTATACAAACAGAAATGTGCTGTTTAAATTTTTTGGGGGTTAAGTTTTAGTGAATACCAGAAGAAATCAATATAAGCACTGCTGTGTGATCAAACCCAACCTTTCCAAACTTCTGTTAATGCTCTGGGGGCCATGAGTCCTGAATGTATGTAATCAAGTATTTTAAAAGGCCAAAGACCAAAACTTTGATGATTAAATACCCCACTTAGCCCTGGGAGAAGCATTCAACATATGCTTCTCCTGTGGCATTAAACATTAATTTCGTGTCATCACATCCATAGCATATTTTATTACTTTAAAGCAGCATCTCTTAATTGTATACAGTTGCCAGAGAGAAACCCTGAAAATGAGGAGTGATATTTGGTGGGAAGAGGCATCAGAAAGATCATTTACCGTTTTAAAGCGCAGTAGATGTAAGACCAATGAAATCATCCATTCCAAGGCAATTTTCTTCCTTTACTACTAAAAGGTTTCATCCCCTTAGATAAGGCACTCAGTTACAAAAAATGCAGGCAGTTCTTCATGATGATGCATTAAACAGGGTTTGAGGGTTTTGTTGGTTGTTGTTTGGGTTTTTGTATGGGTTTGTGGGTTTTTTTTAACACGTTTGAGCATTACAGGTTTTCTAAGTCAGAGAAAACCAAAGTTTCTCTCAGAGGAGGAAGCAGAGAGGGTTTCTTTGTTTGCCTGCTGTCAGAAGGTATAGTATGATTAAAGTATAAAAAGAAGCTTCAAGTAGTCTTATGAAGCATGTCCAGTCTCATCATCATTAGAAACACTGCTCAAATCAAATGTATTGAAGAGTCCTCACGCAACTCTTTCCAGCCAGTCTCTCAGTTGTCTTGTCAGCATCATGGGACACACTTCTAGCTCTGTTCCATGTTTTGACCACTTTCGAAAACCTCTTGCCAACCGTCCCTTGCCTTAAATTCATCTCTACCCAACTGCTCCACCAAATGCTGCCTTCCCTCTCCTGCTCCCTCTCATCTGCCACTGTACCCACTCTTTTCCCGCCTGCTCGGGGCTGGAGCCACAGCTGTTCACACAGCCAGGGAGCAGCGCAGCTGAATTTTGCAAGAGAAGAGCAAGTGCAGCCCTTCGCTTTGCTAAGAGACCCTCTGCATTATTTGTTTCAGAGACAGCCACCTTCACTCTCAGATTTCTAAATGGGACAGGGGAATTAGGCAAGCATGCAGGCAGATGCCTGTGCAAAAAAGCCCTTTCTTATAAATAAATCTTTCAGATTTTAGTTTGCAAATTAGATTAATAATGCAACTACTGGATAGAATTTAGAGAAATTCGGAACAATGCTTTGGAAAAATAAGGTAATCAACCCTGTAGCATATGAAAACACTGTCTCAGTACTAATGCATGTCTCTCACCTTAGTAATAGGAAGTATATTTTTTTTCATTTTGAACAGCGTTCAGAAATGTAGATTACCATGCTATCTAGTTAGTAGCAAAGTTTATAGCCTCTAAACATCAGAGCATCTGCTAGGTACTTAAGGATTTATTCACAGACTGCCACGATGAGGCAGTAGTAAGTTGTGGTGAATTCAACACTTACAGCACAAATGATGCTGTTGAAGTGCTAATTAGTGCTAATTTGACTTGGCCCATTTTGGACTCTGACAATCACAGCTCTTCAAAAGCAAGCAGGTCCGGCATATGCTCATCTAAGGAAAATTTCCACCTCTCTGTTCCCCATCTATTTTGATATTTCTAAGGTAATACGTTCAGAAATTTAAAATATCTGTGTTTTCCTGAAGTAGTAGCCCATGCCAGCTGCCTCTGCAGATTCATTTCTAGAAGAAAATGTTATGTTTGGCTTAATGGGGATTGTCAAAAGTATTAGAGCAAAGCTAGGAAGAAAACACGTCACTGAGTATAGATTTGTGTGTTGATTTACATATTTGTTCAGAAGTTAATAAAGAAAATAACTTTTTTTCCCTTCAAATAAGCAAAAACTGTTTCCCACAGAGAGGGTCATGAAGAGAGAAGCCAATTTTTCTACTTTTATCCGCTGCCTCTGGGCCCTGATAACTGTACTTGCCTTTCCCCCATCTTCACTAGATGAATCAGGCTAGTGAAGAAAAACAGCTTAGAGATTCAGTAGGTTCATCCTTTGAGAAACATGATGCAGTAAACTGTCTTGATCAGGAATATTTTTTTCTACTAAAATGAGCTACATAATTTGGTTCCTTAAAAAAAGGGGACTTTGAAGCTACACTCTGCCTCCAAATACTTGTCATTTGACCCAGAAGGCAGTAAGTGAAAAATTCTGAACAAATAAATCAAAAAAGCTGACATGCTTTTCCAGGTGGCAAAGCTTTCGTGTGCTTGCAAAAGGTTTGATTCTCACTGCTTTTGATCTCTGTAGAGTGACAGACCAACAAAAGCACTACTTGGTGATCGACAGTGTAGCAGAATGAGGCCAACGGAGTCAAAACCCAAAAGAAGAGGGTAACTACTCCAGTGATTTCTCAGGTGGATGAAACCCTGGGCACTGGACATTTTCTAAAAACTACACATTAAAAATAGGTTAAAAATGCACCTGAATACTTCAAAGACCTAAATAAGACCTGTTTCGTGTTTGATGAATTTCATTTGTGCTTTAGGTCTCCATAGCAAAAGCAATGGGCCAAATATTGGATAATATCTGAGAACTGCTCATCTGATAAAACTATTGGCACTAAAAATGAGTGGCTCCAGCATCTTCACAGGGCAGTGGGGAGTGGTGGTGGGTGGGAATTAATTAATTAAAATCACAGGGTGCATTGCAACTTCTAATACATTGTAAGTGGGAAAATATTTCTGTTGATTAAAAATCTACAGATCATGGAGTTGAGAAGAAGCAATAAATATACACTAAATTATAGCAGAAATAATTCAAAAGACTATGGAATAGTGTTAGGAATGGTGTGAAGAAAGCCCTTATCCCATTTTTACTGCTAAACCTATCAGCAAATTTAAAACAAACAAATTCAGCTCCCAAAACTATGAAAGATACAACAAGAAATTATGTCGTGAATAGTTCATAAAAGATTTTTATGTGATCAGATTAATCAGACTCATCAGTGGCTTTTGCATTTCAACATTGCTGTCACAAAGCTGAAGGCATTCTCAGCGAAACAAAGCACCAATCACCCCTTCTCAAACCTCAGCAGAGATCACCCAAGGGCTACAGAGAAGGGGAACGCGGGGCAGGACACGCTGATTTTTAACGAGATTACCTATGCAATAGATCAGGAGCTGGCCAAAGACCATCTGATAAAATATTTCAGAAAATGCATGAAAATAAGCATGCACTTATCTGAATTTTAGTCTCTCCCTTCTTGCTTTTTTAGTGCATAGTTTTCATCCTTATCTAATGAGAAATCTAAAAACACTAAAAGAGGAAGAATCTTTACATATACAGACTCACACACTGGTGGTAATGTCCTGCAAATACAATGATATTTTAAGTTTTCCTTAATGTTTTTTAATTATTTTTTTTTTTTACCCAGACAACAAATCCCTCCTAATGCCACACGAGATAAAGACACACAGCCTGGGGACTCTTCTTTACAAAGGACAACACATGCCAGTTATTCTCGTTTAGCTCTATTCCAGTTTTCTGTATTACTGTACAACTTATTTCTGTGGCATAATTATACCTGTGGTGTTCCCTGAGAGCAGCAATGGGGGAATGTTATAAATTTTATACATAATATTGTCCTTTCTCTCTGGTTTCTGAAGGATGACATCACATTTAAATGACTCCAAAGTCAATCCAATCTCCTCAAATGCAGATAAATATTGCAATAACAGAAAGACTTAAAAGACTTAGAAGTCTTAGAGGAAAAAATGGGTTGATACTTGTCTTTTGGTGACTAGAGAAGATTGCCAAATTACTTTCCTTCATGTATTCGATGGCAAACAAATTTTTGAAGCTCTGATTTTATGTCTTCATAAGGATTCTAGAGGATTCAGCTGCAGCAACCATGACTTAGCACAGGCAGTTAAGGGCAGCAGGAAAGACAACGTACTTGAGAACTCTTTCACAAAGTAACACTGTCATCAGCTACTGTTAATGCTACTAATAGCATCTGTTCCTTGGAGCTGTCTTGTACAAAGTGACATTGTTGGGACTTCTGTAAGAAAAGTGGGTTTCGCTTGCAAAATTCCTGTTGTGACTCAGGGACACCCGGGCTCTTCACCCCTCTCAGCACCAGGGGGCTCCTGGAAGTGAGAAACTGGAACCCATGACTTCTCCGGAAAAGCATTTTAAACGTGCTGTCTGCACAAGGCCTCTGATGGTGTTTGTCTCTGCCCTGCAAGAGAGGCACTCTGAGATCAGGGCTGGGCTCTGAACAGCGGCCGGAAGTTTCTCATCATTAAAAAAATGCACTACTGAGATGTGCAAAGCTCTTCTGTGCCCTTCTGACTGAATTCTCTTTCGTCCTCGTATTTGACAGTTCAGAGAAATGCCACTTTTAATTAGGACTAAAACTTTCATCAAATGAATATCCCGCACGTAAAATTAAGAAAAAATTTAGAGTGGTGCTTGTTTGTACCAACCCATTCCCAATCTCCTTTCTGCTTTTCACTACTGTCCCTTCCCCACCAGTGCTATGTGTTTAACAGGTAACACCTATTTCTAACACTGCTGATGAAAACTGCACAGCTGGTGCATGGGTGTACAATCCACACATATGCTGACAGGGCTGAATGCAGAGTAAGTTAAACTATTAGCTGTCAAAGGCGATTAAGAACTGTGTGCAACTCAATTCAGGCAAATGAAACACTGCTCTAAAAGTGCCTCAACAGGAAACAAAGCTTTAGAATAAGCTGATAAGTGAACATTATAGACAATTAAAAACTAATAGAATTTTGGGGTATTTTGTGAAAGGAATTTTAAAAGAGGCAATAAGGACAAATTACAACAAGGATACTTTTAAAAAAAAAAAAAACAAACCAGAAGTAGCCCAAACAACTCTCAGATCCAGAGTGCAGCAAGCCATTTGCATAAGTAATTAACAGTTTTCATGCACAATTACCTTGTTTTTCAAAATATACTTATGATTACGATGCATTTAAGGTGAAATTTAATGCTCTGGGGACAGCCTTTGCACAGTTTAGAGCTATTAAATAACAGTTTGCTGAGGTGTTAAGTGATACAATTCTTAATGGATGAATTTCAGTAGAGATAAGCGTTACCCTTTGTTGATGCAGCTCCAGGTTGATCAGCCCTGGAAACTGGCTACATGTAGTACAGGGTAAATAATATTTCTAGAGACAAAGCCTTGGCACTCTTTCAGATAGTTTTTTTAAGAAAACTACAGTTTTAATTCCTTTTGTGTGCAGGTGCGTTTCTCTCCTAAATAATAAATAAGCATGATGATGTTTTCAGTCTCTATTGCTACAGTAAACCTATGGCTGAAATCATTCCCTTGACCTGCCCAAAACGTGAGTTTTGCTTCCATAAGTATTAAAGAACTAATTTTAAACAGGTCTGCAACAGAATGGACTGCAAAAAACAAAAACATTTCTAGGGCAAAACACAGTCTTGAAATTTCGAGTATTTGGCTCGAGCATCAAACAGGTTTCCTTAAAAGAACACAGCTACTCCATGCATTCCAACCACCAGCAGCACAGGCCAAACTTATCAACACTGGGGAAAAAAACAGATCTTAACACAATGAAAATATTGTTAAATAATTTTAAGCTAAACATCTTGTGCTTGGATTTTTAAAGAGCTCAGAGTATGTGTCAGATGGGGGATAATCCACAGTGATATAATGATACAGTTAAAGTGCACTGGCCTGCCTCCACATCTCTCTCCATTAGAGCAACTTTCCTCTTAAGCTGTCCCCTCTGGTTCTCAAATGCTTTTGAAGAAACAAAACTAAAAGTTCTTGACAGTGCTATTAAGGCAAGTAACTTGTGCTTCCAACTCCCTTCTCCTCATGCCAGTAGCCTGACTCACCTCCTGATATATATGTGCACACAAGGAGAAGTGGTTTTGGTGTCCTCTTCCTCTCCAGGTACCTCCAGCCACATCCTCACAGCTTTTCCCTTCACTGCTGACACACACCAGGTCTGTCCATGGTCTGATGAAAACTGAGGACTGACCCAGGTGACATGGGAAGCCTCTGGGAAAGCTCTCACTCAGCCTTTTATCAGTCACTTTTGGTTGACTGCAGTGCCTCCTTGCTCTCCATGAATTTCCAGGCAGCTTTTTAGTATTATGATATACCATGTATTTCTTCAATAACAGCAGTGGAGACGAAGCTTAACGTTGTTGATGATTTCTCTTTATTCTGTTTCTTGCCTGCAAAAAGAAACCAGAAGGTTGAGGCCAACATTATTCCACTGCCCCTCCTCTGAGACACCAGGGGGCCTGCTCATTCCAGAGCCAAGGGAAAGAAAACCATCTCTACCTCTCTTAGTGTGTGCGCACTATTTGGTCACTCATTCTGAAACCAACTGTGGCATGGGGTGCTTGGGACTAGGACACATGGTGATAGAGCCCACTGCCAAACCTCTCTTTTTGGGATCTCCATTGCAGTAACATGTTACACCAGCTCCATTTTGAAGCTTAAGTTTAATTTGCCCATGGCTTTGAAAATAAACCTGATCATGAATATGCATGAGTGGTCAAATTATACTTGTATACTTATATTGTGATTACTTGCTTACAGAAAGAAGAATGATAGATTTTGATGAGAGGTTGAAGATGTTCCTTCAAAACCCAGAAGGGTTTGCACCACGGATGCAGACAGTATTGGTACTGTGTGGAATGCTATAGTCAGTCATGACTTTTGATTTCTTTCTCTGCTCTCACCTGTTGAGCAGATATCTCAGACACTACCCACTTCCTTCCTCCTTTCCTCATTTGTCTGTTTGGATTGCAGATCTATAAAGAAAGAATGTTTTATCCAATAGCAGAATAACACCTACACAACACAAATCTTTTATCTGGAACCCGAAGGCCACCCTCAGATATACAAAAATGTACAGGAGTGCAGGCTACAATGAAAGCTGCTTGGCATGGTGGCCGAACAGATTACTGAATGCACGAAGAATGAAATGCCCAAAGCTTTAGGTATCATCAGTTAATGATAAACTCCTCCCCTCCAAAAGTACTGCATATAGGAATGCATAAAATAACCCTCACGTTATTACAAGGACTCCCATTTGGCTAACTCTCACAGTACTGTGCATCCCTGTAAAGCTTAAATGGTCCTTTTCCCCATGAATTCAGAGAATTTTCTTTCAGCTGCATGTGTAATTTAAATAATTACACACAAATAAATAAATCAGTTTGCTCCCCAGGGAGGGGATCTCACAGGTGTTCAATACGACAGTGATGTCAATTCTTTGAAACCAAATCATAACAAGAAGTCCCTTAAACTAAACCTAAACCAGATAATCCTAAAAAAAACCCCAAAGCCAAAAAAACACAGAAGGAAAGGTGTAGAAGTCCAATTTATATGACAGCATGCAATTTCTTGCAACTATAAATGTGCAGAGTCCGAAATCAAATACCTTTAAAGTGTAGTATAAAAACGGAAATAACTAAGGGTTATTTGCTATCAAATCTTAGAAATATTTGAAACCCTGAACTTGGAAACACACTATAAACACACACCTAGGATGGAGACATGAAGTAGCTCAGGAGTTTTAAAGTTCTACCACTTTCAGGACAGAACTTTTAGAGAGCTCTGAACTGCATCGATTAACATTTCAAATCCACGTGAGTCTCCCTGGAGTACATGGAATCAGCTCTCTGTCTGTACAGTGTTTTTTGCTTACAGGAGCTAAGGATCTGAGGACCAGACGCTGCATTGGCATGTCCACTTCATTTCAGAAGGAGTCTGACAGTGTGGTATCACCTAAATAATGAAGCGCACATCTGGCAGGAGATTGCTGAGGTTGGCTAAGTTTGTACAAGGTCAGTTCATCCTCTAAGCTCCTGGATGCTGAAAATTAAGCAAGAAGTTTACATAGCAACAAGCAGAACCAACTGATTGATCTCAGGGCTCCTTTCCCAAGTAGCACGTCCTTCTTTGTGAATCTGTTTTGATTGCACAAAAATAGGAGGGAGTGCTATTGTACTGCTCTGAGCTGTACTTTCTGAACCTGTTCATTAGCTAATGCATATCTATTCTAAAATACGATGCTTTTTCTTTTGTAAGGAAGTAGAAAAACAACAATGAACCACACAGGGCACATCAAAAAGTGTACATACCTCTTCACAGAAGAACTACCCCACTACCCTGCTTTGCAAGTTATAGGCCGATCTTAATAAAGGGTGGATAATCCTTGAAGCAAGTGGAAATAACACAGGATCAGGCTTTGGAAAATTTACTTAGTCAGTGCTTTCCTTGATTTTCACAGAAGAACAATACCTGCTCAATATGAAATTTGAAATTCAATATATTTACACATTGTTATCTTTCTTTACAGAAAATTTATCAGTTCTAATATAAAGTTTCACCAAGATATTCTTCCTATGTTAAAAAAAAACCCTGACATTTTAATAAACTCAGAGTAACATAGAAATGAGACAAACATAATGAGAAATTATTTTTATCGTTCGATGGTTCACAACATTAAAAAGCAATTTGGAAAGTAAGGGTTGTATGTTGAAGGTCAGATCTCAATGAATTTTCTCATTCTCACAATTATACAAAGTAGCCTTTCTGCAGCAGTGGTGGAAATCAACTAGCTGCACCCCATCTTGGTGCTTTAACTGCAAGGAATCTTTTCATCTGAGTCTCCAGCATTTAAAAATAAAAAACTCAAATATTTTTTGTTCCAAGTTTTCTTATTCTCCAGTATTTTAAAATATTAACTTCAACATCTTTTTTTTTGTTGTTTTTGCTTTGGTGGCTTTTATAATTTTTCTATTTGCCAAGCACTGGTTTTTTGTCAGTGCTCCTGTCAGAGCATGAACCAGCACAATTCTCTGTCTCATGCAGTGACAGAGAAAGAGAACTCACTCTCAGATGGACACGCATACAGACATTGAACTATCAGCGAGAACACCACTCACTGTCGCACTGATCCTCTCCTCCTACTAGCTTGTTCTTCTTGGAAGGGACATTGCCAAGTAGATACCAAGGGAAGGGATCAGAAAACACCGGAGTGTTTTCTGACAGACATCAGGACTTGATAGCTGAGCTCACGTGACTGGTGCTGCCTCTTCCCGCAGAGCAACTCAGTGCTCCAGCCACCACGAGTTTTTCTTTTGATCTCGTTTCTTGGCATCTCTTTTCTGGGGGTTTGTCCTGAAGTGACTGAAAATCTAGAGGAGAATCTTAACAGAGAAATCTGGAACAAGAGAAAGGTTTTTCTTCCTTGGCTTTTCCCATTGCTTTCAGCTTTATATTGCCAACCTGTAAGAAAGGTCAGCCTCCTCTGCACCCAGAATAATGTAACAGGGACTCTGCTACTGTTATTCCCATTAAAAATATGGCCTTTCCAAAAAGTTGCCTTTTCTACAGTAACCTTGGTTTTATGATTCAGTTTAAAAGAAAAAAAAGGTAAAAAGTCCCTCTGGTGACCATGGAAAGTTCTGATGTGTTAGCACAAGTCCGTTATGGTACCCAATAACATCCCACAACCCAAATACAATCTGAAGTATCTCTCATCTGTGGTGTTCTTGGTTGTTTATCCCAGAGAGCTAGTCAAGATGCTTTCTTCCTGTGTGGCTCAAGAGCTTCCTATATGCCTTACCACAAAAAAGATGTTACTGATGTGGCATGTTACCATGGAGAGGAGCCACTTCATGCTTTGCTCATGTTGTGCTTATTCCCTTTGTTTTTCTACCTTGAAAACAAGGACACTGTATTCTTCTACATGTGGAAAGCACCAAGCACATTCACTTTAGCACCACTTCTGTTTATTCTTTTTTCCTCTCAGAGCAGCAAAGAAGGTGTACTGTCAGATCACTTTGTGCTAATATTTGATTTCCTTCTTGCCTCTAACTTGGTCAGTAGCTATTATTTTGCTTTCTTAATAGAGACAGACAGCTTCTCTTGGCAAGCTTATTGCAGGTCAATCTCCACTGATGTCTTTCTTCATAGAAAAACAACTACCTGGATGGGGAAAAACAGCTGCTATCTCTTTTTAAAAGGGGTGTCAAAATCTGGAGATTCACACACTGCAACAGAAGTCCTGCAACATTCCCACCTCTGAGCCCCATAGCTGTGCTATAGCCTTGCAGCCCTGGGGACTCCCCTCATCTGAGAGGGGTCTGGAAACAATTTGACTTTAGCAATGACTACCCTAAAATCATGTTTACTTTTAGGTACTTTGCATTGGCTTCTTCATAGTGCAACAAGGGACTCGAAACGGAAAGATGAGGGAGTTTAACAAGTGCTTCACCTTTTCAGGCTTTTGGACAGTGATTAACTACGCTTGGCCTGCTCTGTCCCTGTCTTCAACTCAGCACATGAAAATCCCTGGGACAGGGTCTCAGCTCTGCAGAGTTACATGCCAGCAGCCACGAGGTGGCACGCAGAGCAGAACAAATTTGTCCTGTCTGCGGCGGCACCAGAAAACTGCAGCAGTGCCATGAGGATCCAGAGAAGGACACCCTGGCTTTCGTCAGACGCCAAGAGACTGGACCTCTACTTGACACCTTTACCTTCTGTGCCTGGCCTGCAGCTCACTGCTCATCTGTTTTGCTGGAGATTGGGCAGTCAGAGCAGCAACACTGGGGAAAGGCAGCAAAGGGGATTATCAGGGGGCACAGACCCCGCTTGATGGGAACATGGGCAGAAGGGCTGCTGCCGCCACAGCGGCAACCAGCCAGTCTTGTTATTCTACCTACTTCCTGAAAAAGAAAAGCTGGTTGCTTACGCTTCCAAAAACTCTGTTTTGGGAAAAGCTGATTTCACACTGAAGCACAGTATGTGCACACCAGCTGGCCATGGCAAAAGGGACACTGGAAGTAATAAAAGCTATTTTTCCCCTCAATTGGACCTAACCACAAAGAAGTAAATTATCTTCAAACTGTATCAAGAGAACAAGCCCCAGTTTGCCTTGGTGTTGGGTGAGATAGTCTGTTCTAGCCAGGAATCTCTTGTGTGTACTGTATGTGTTTATTTACTCCAAGCATTTCTTCCCATGTTGGATACTGCTACCCACAAATTTGAGAAGACAGAAGATAGAGGCTGAGTATCCTGTACTCACAGCCTACACGAGTCAGGAGTAGGACCCAGACATCCTTACAGCCAGGCAGAGCACTTCACTGCTGGAAGAAGTAGCCGCTTAATATTGCCAAACATGCTCACGCAGGAGTAATTATCTTGGGCAATCTGTAACAATAATTTTAAAATGTTCTCCTCAGTATCATCACTGAATTCAAACTGTAATTTTTTTTTAAAATCCACTGTCATTCTCCTTTCTAGCTCTAATTATCTGGACTGCATCCACACCATGAAGTAGAATTGTGACAAAAAAGCAATCACCCCAGAGATTTCCTAGAAATTTGCTTTCTAATTGGGTTGAAAATGCCTCAGCTTTCTGCATCACATTTTGCACATAACTGGGTTTTCTATGATCGCAATCTATGAAATGCAGAAATACAATATCGTAATTATTTGTGTTGTTGCACCACAGCATCTTACGGTGCCAGGTGCTGTACATAATGTTAGGCAAAAAGAATGTCACATCCTATGCAAAAGAAATGAATACTTGAGAGTAAATCTCAAAAAAAAAAAAAAAACAAAACCCACAACAGAAACCTGGAGAAAGAGACTAAGATAACCTTGAAGTGAATAGATGTTACACTACAAATATGATTTTGTAATTCTACTGCAAAGAAAATAAATATCATCTGCTGATGAAGATCCAGAACTTTCCAGGCTGTTATTTACATGTCAATGATGTTATTGACATGTCAGTTATGTCATGTAACCTCTCTGTCCCTTATTTACTTATATTGGTAGAGTGGAAATAATACTTACTGTGTCTTCCTCACGAAGTGTGATTAAATGCTCACAGTGCTTTGCAATCATTTGTTTGACAATATGGCTGTGAAATACCTTTGCTAAAGACACGCTGTGCTGCAGGGATAGCTGATACAGTATTGACTAAGCTCATCTTTTCTGTTTTTAAAGTTTTAGCTAAGCAATGCTTAATGAAATTTGCCAGACTAACTGCTCATGTTGTCTCTGCTGGTAACGTAAAAGCAAACGGCTGTAAGTACGGTACCCTGAAGGCAGACATTAGGAGTTTCTCTGTTGAATCCAGCAGAGAAGTTTCTTGCATCTCCGTTGAATGCCATCACGCTGTGATTAGTTAATCATTAAGTACATAGTGCTTTTAATTAACTGCCAACTCTGCTTGGGCATCTGTTCTGAAAATCACATCCGATCATGCTTTTCCCAGTCTGTGGCTATGGAGCTCTTCAATAATACAGTTGTTGCTCCATTCTCCAGCTCTCTCTGCTACAAGACAGCTCAAGTCCAGAGTGTCCTACATGAAATGAAATATAAATGAACCATCCTTCCAAGGGAATAAAAGTAAATGGGAATTAAAGAAACTTATTTGCCTCAATAGGTAATAAATGCCGCTATTAAAAAGCAGACCAGGCCAATTAGCATTTTTTTTCTGAAAGAAAGTAGAGGCTGGAGGAATCTTTTTATTCTTCATTATCAGCTATTTGTTTTTTTAAAAAAAAACCAAACAACGCTAACCTTCAGTTGCAGAAAATAATCCTTTCTATTTTATAAGGGACAGTGAGATTGATAATAAATACAACAGATTTTGCGAAATGTTTTGTTTGACTTAGAGTGAGGGAAACACATACAGTGCAAACATTCCCTTATAAACACTATGTTTCTCCATCTACATAGCTCAATCTCTGTTGTCTTCAAAAAGCTTTGTTTAAAGTGTGTTTTAAAATGAATCATAGGATGGCTTAGGTTGGAAGGGACCTCAAAGATTACCTAGTTCCAACCCCTGTGACACGTGCAGGGACACCTTCCACTAGATCAGGTTGCTCTGGGCTCCATCCAACTTGTCTTTGAATACTTCATGGTGTGGGGCATCCACAGGTTCTCTGGGCAGTTTGGGACAGTGTCCCACCATCCCCTCAGCAAAGCAAATAATTTCTCCCAGAGATTAAATGAATATAGTTGCAGCATATACCTGATCTTGTGATACAGTATTAGAAGTTTCAGAGAGACCAAGAATTTGCTGGGTTCCCCGTCCTAGACAGAGGGGGCTGGACCCCTCAAAAACTCTGCCCTACGCTAGATTAGACTGACCTGCAGCTTAACAATAGAGCAGGTGTTTTATGGCAAGAGAAGTGCCCAACCAGAGCTGGTACAGTTAAGGCAGAAAGCAACACTCTCAGTGAACACTCTTGTGGTCCAGGTGAGATGCTTGGTCACTCTACATGTGTGTGTGGGCCATTAAAGGCTCCTGGGTGCATGGCAGTGCACCAGAAAAAGCTGTAAAAGCAGTCACATGACTCATTCTACTCCAAACTTCTTGGCATAAGATGAGGGCATGTAGAAATGCACTGTACAGTACAGAGGACCACAGCAGCTTCCCTTGCTGCCACTCCCACACCAGTGTGCACCATCTCAGATCCTCCATCTCAGAGCTGTTACTTATCACATATGAAACCAGCCTAGAAAAAAGAGGGAATTCATAGGGTGCCTATTATTTCTATATAGAAATGTATGTCAAGGAAAAGGGCACTCTTTGTCGAGTGCTGAGAACAGAAGAATAAACCAACACCAAGCTTTAAACTTGGGGTTCTTTCAGGAATGGAGTTTAAAAACTCCTATGAACCTTGCAACACAGAATGAAACACTACAGTTAAACAATAGCCAACCTATAGGACAGACACGTAACCATTGTGGCTGATGTAACAAACACTCACTGTCAGATACACATTTTACATAATAACCCTTTTTCAACAAGTTCAAAGCAATTCTACTGTTTTCTTCAAAAATTCCACCACAGATGTCAAGATGTGCCAGCACACAGAAAAGAGGTATTTCATAACAATATAAAAACATGCATTTCTTATTGTTTGCATGCTGAACTACACTGAGGGTAGCACTTTTATATATGGAGTTCAAGGTATTCCTGGGAACAGGCTGTTTTCTGATGACATCATGAGAACACTATCGCTCAGGCAACAACTTGCTACTATGGCAACCACAGCTTTTACAGATGCTGAACACCAGTGAGGTTAAAAACACCATTTAGAGATTTGTTAGTGAAAAGTTTGCCAATATTTGATGCAACAAGCAATAGAGAGTCCATTGCAGATGCACAGCATTGTGCAGTTCTCTACCCATTATTGGAAAGCTGAGAACAATCAGTTTTATCTTCCAGCCAAGGAGTTCCTGGGGTAATTGCACTATCAGGTACATCCTTAAATGCACTGCAGACAGAAATATGCATGAACACTAACTTTGTGATTTGGGGGCAGCTGGAAGAAAAGGACTTCTGCTTCATCTGAAAGAGTCCCTAAAAATTTAGAGATTTGAACATCTAGAGTTTTAATACTCTCAGAGCAGAGACCACACAGACTGTGAAGATAGTCTGTTGTTATTATACGAAGACATGTCTTTGGGAAAGTGGTTTATTTATTTTCCCTTCTGACTGTAAAGAATTATAGAATATGAGATAAAAACATCTGGTTTTGTAAACAATCACTATCTGTGCTGAGACTACTGTCAGATGAAATCAGCTTTAAAACTAAAAGCCACTTTTCTGTTCTAGAACTTTATGCATTTTACTAACTGCAAACAAATCTCAGAGGTACTAGAAGGTTGTCAAATAAAAGATATCAACCTGGCCAGTAACTTGCCCTCTGCAAGACATTATACAATTTCATAACTCTAATCACAGGTTTGTTCAGCTGGCTTTGTCCACAACCTATACAGCAGAGGTTTGCAGTCAACATCCCAGTAAATCAATTTCCTGAATTACTAAGGGTCCTAAACAGTCTTAAGGGTCAGAACCCACCCTTAAACTGAACTGAATATTAGCAGAGTATTTTTGAATTTGGCAGCAGCAAACCTGTACTTACTTAGATCCTTAGGAGTTGTACATCTGGCCAGGCTGGAGAGCTGCTTGGGGTGGCCTGGCCAGCGAAGGAAGAACAGGAGCAGGAGAGGGGTGTACAGATTTATCTTTGGAGCTTCTTTTTCTGGCAACACCTTACAGTGAAGCTCCTGAGCTAAGACTGTAGAAAAGTGGAATTTAAACATGCATGTTAAAAATGCAAAAACCTAAGCTATACTGCTTGTAATGAGTTTCCTGCCACATTTGAACTAACTGGCCACTGCTGGCAGTCTCAGAGGAATATCTAAAGCCAAGTTATGACACTATTTGTGGGATAGTCTCAGCAATAGGATACTGAAATGCAATAACAAGCTTTGAGAGTTGCTCCTGTTCTGGATCTGTACAAAAGTCATCCAGCTACAGGGCAGTGAAGACAACAAGCTTGCAATACATCCACCTACTGTACTCCTATATTTTTTTCCCATATGTATCCTTCTGGGCATTTTGTAGTGTTCAGGACATATCTTCTTAGTCCAGGAGAATATTAAGGCCATTGCTGGTTTTCATTTCCGCACGTTAACCAGCAATCTTGGATCCTATTGGCAGCAAACACCCTCTCCATGCAATTCTCCCCCATCATCTGTGAGAAAAGAGATGTGGAAGAGGCCAATTACCTTTTGGAGAGAAGAAAATTACTTGCTTATAATTGAGTTCTCTGAGCATGGTGTCCGCTATTAGAGCCACACTCATCCTCCCACCTCCCCCTGAGAGCTGGGGTTTTATTCCTATTTAAGTTCTAATTATTATAATTAGTCTGAAAAGGATTTGGGAGTTAGGGGCTATGATATGCCATATAGACCCCTTAAGGCATCTTTTTGTACTAACTCATTATGACCAGTTCTAAACTTTACCATTTAATCTAGTCATTCAGTACCCAAGGTCACAACAGCTGAGACCCCCTGAGCATCAATCCATAGAGACTCCCACCTTCAGAGAACTACAATTAAAAGGTAAATAATTCCCTTGCTGCCTTCTCTGTGAGGCAATGCTATAAGTCAGAGAACGGGATCCAACCTCAGCCTAATTACTACTTCGGCAATTTACTCAGTTGCAACGAAAAAGTTGGCAAACGCTTTTTCATTTATCAAAACAGAAACACAGAGCCAACTACAGTTCATTTCAAACTGGACAACACTCAGCATTACAAAAGTCAAGTTGTAAACTTTGTCTGTATAACCTAAACTCCAAGAAATTCTGAAAAGCTACACTCCAAAAAAGTAAAATCATCATCACAACTTGCAGACCACGGAAACAGTGTTCTTCACCATGCTAATTAAAGATGCCATCCTTTTTTTTGTTTTCTCATTCACAAAACTGTTGAATCAATACAGTACTAGTTTTAAATTATCTGAGTCAGGATTTGAAACACTCAGAAGTTGAACTGAAGCTGAGCAAGTACACATTCTTAAAAATGCCAGTACCCAAACTTGACAGATTCCAAGAAATTCAAGAGATGCTGGTGTTTCTTGAATGACAGCAGCCTACATGTCTGAAAACTGTAAGGCAAAACATTTTGTCACAGCGTCAGAAGTTGGAGTCATAGACCAGAATGGCTTGGATTGGAAGGGACCTTAGAGATCATCTCAATCCAACCCCCCGCCATGGACACTTTCCACTAGACCAGGTTGCTCAGAGGTCTGTCCAATTCAGCCTTGAACACTTCCAGACCTGGGGCATCCACAGTGCACTGTCAGTACATGGAGAAGGGGGTAGTTACAAATACTTCTATTGCTGATTTTTTTGGAAGGGAAGAGAATTACACCTGCAAAGATGCATCAGAAGAATGTATTCACAATTCTACAAGCAGAATACACTGTACAGCATTGTGATGTTTGCTAATTACACATGTTCTTAACCACAAGTACGAAACTCAATAGCTGTATTTGATTCTTAGTAAAACAGTGGCTCTTTGAACCAGAATTTGGAAAGACCAAGTAATTATACACACCAATCTCTAAGTAGATAAATTCGTGTTTAGTACAATAAAAAAATGTATTGGTAAATGAACTGTCTCTAGATATGTTTTAATGAGCAAATCACAACGTGGTACATGTTATTACAAGTCTATTACAATGTAGCATGTGAAACTTCCATACTGGTTTGGTAGTGCATACTGACATCACACCTGAAGACTGGACAACTCTAAATCTTTGACTGCAGTGCTGAGGGGATGGGGTTTTGGTGTTTGTTCTCATTTTCTGCTAGAACTATGAGTTCAATTCTTCAGCTTAAAGCAAGCTGAATCTCTGTCCTGGGATCACAGGTGTATCAGCATCAACACTGTTCCCAGCCTTGCAACATCCTCCTAACCAGGCACACAATTAAGCACAGTAGGTAATCTTTGCTCTGAAGCAAGGTCCACAAAACGAATTATCTTCCTCCCAGCCAACATTAGTATCACACTAGGGACCAATATGAAGAAGTTTGCACTGTTGCTGTCTGAGCTCTGTGTTTGCAGGTGACAAATAGACTTCAATTTCTAATGTTGCTGGGTCAGAAATAGCCTTCTAATTTTCCTAAATTAAATTATAGGCTACTGCCATATTTGTAGCCAGGTATATTAACTACAGAAGCAATATTTCAGCTGCTGTTTTGTCCTCTAAGAAAATAAAGTGTGGGAGAATGCTGAAGGACAAAGGTGGGGGAGTAGGTCGGATATTATGTCTTAATCTGGACAGGAAGATGCTCTTGTAGCTGTTCAAATGGCTGAGAGCCAATATAAGAATTGTGGCAAGACTAAAGATTAGCCCCAGCCATCATGTTACTTACAGTTCCTGCAAGTCAGTTTTTACCGGTGGCCGTTCAGCTTTAACTACATTGTCAGAGGCACACAGACCTCTGGGGGCATCATTTAAGAGAGTAAAACCACTTTTGTTTCCACCTCTTAACTGAGAAAGTTGTATGTCATGTGCTGCTCAAAGCTTTCCAGCACTATAGTCAAAAGTTAATTTCCCCTCCTAACAGATGAGAAACAAAACAGCATATTCTGTATTTACCACTGGCAGCAGCAACACTCCACACAAGGGTGCAGGAGCCTGGGCAGGCATGTAGTGCTCCAGGGTGGGTTGTGAGCTCTCTCAAATCTCCAAGCTGCTTCCCTTCTCCTGCTAAGGACACTGACCCTGAGAAATTTAAAGCCCAGTGATGACAGTTAAAAGGTGTACAGGCACAAACTGAGCTGCCCTGTGCCTGCGATATGAGGCCATGATCCCCAGCCCCTTTGAGACTTTGCTTCTTCTCCTACACCATCAGTGCCCAGAGAGATGCCTGCTCCTCTTGCCCAACTCTCAGCTGAGTCCCTCTGCACACCCTCTTCCCTCCTCAAGAAATGCACAGGTCCCTCTAGCCCATCTCCCTCGTCTGTTCTCTTCTGCACAAGATGTGGAACCCACTCTTCTTCCAAGACATACAGGTCTGTGCTGACACAGACAGTCAGCTCAGTCCAACCACACTTGTTTTCACCCTTCCTTCTCTAAACTTCCTGCTCATGAAGTCTGGGGGCAGGGGGAGTGTGGGCTCCTTTTCCTCCACCCAGCCCAGCTCTGGTGGGAAGCCAGGCTGAACACTGAGCCCCACGGACTGTAGGGAGCACCCTGCCCACACCCTCTCTCTCAGGGTAACACACTGACCTTCTCTTCAGGGACTGCTTGAAAGCAAAGGGTTATTTCCCTCTAGAAGTTGCATGTGAAATGCCCAGCATACACATGACTCAAGCAGACTACAATTATAAATCGAAGAGGAAAATTAAGGTGCCAAGTCTTTGATTTGTTTTCCTGGCAGCAAACTGGCAATTATATGAAAGCTGAATTTTGGGTTTTTCTTCATACATGGCCTTTACAGATGGTTTTACTTTAAATCAGAAGACAAACATGGAAAAAAATCTTACTGCTGAAGCCTGTTTGTAGTGTGTTTTCCCATGATTCATCCCCTCTTGTACTTAATGGGCACCTCAACCAGAACTGCACAGATTCACTACCAGGTCTTCTTGTGAAGTGTTAAGAAGAATCTATATCATGTAAGATTGTGAAAATGTTTTCCTCTAACAATATGGTTAAGTTCTCATTTAATAACAAATATATTATTTAATCTCTCTGGTCTGATATCTAGCATATTCTGTAATCATTGAAAGCCACAAGTCTCTCCCACAAAGCTGCTCTCAGTACATCTTATCCCACAGCTGTTAGTTCATTGATCTTCTAATAGCTCTGGGAAAAGTCCATTACTATAGATATCTACATCCCAGAGGAAGCACTTTTGTTTGAGTTACTCTGTTTCATCAAGGTATTACATGACCTGAAGTCCCAGGGAGCACAAGATTAGTGAATCCAGATTTCCGTGTATTTTACTTCTGACATTCCACTTTCTGAGAAATGGTTGTAGGTGAATAATTCCTCTACTGTGTCAGAAGATGTATTGGTTTAATTTAATGCATTTCTGCAAACATTCACCTTTGAGACCCCACCTGGAGTACTGCATCCAGCTCTGGGGCCCCCAACACAAGAAGGACAGGCTTGTTGGAGCAGGTCCAGAGGAGACCATGAGGACAATCAGAGGGATGGAGCATCTCTCCTGTGGAGGCAGGCTGAGAGAGTTGAGGTTGTTCAACCTGGAGAAGGCTTCAGGGAGACCTTACAAGCACCTTCCAGCACCTAAACGAAGTCTACAAAAGAGATGGAAAGAGACTGTCTACAAGGGCATGTAATCACAGGGCAAAGGAGAATGGCTTTAAACTGAAAGAGGGCAGGTTTAGGTTAGATACAAAGAAGAAATTCTTCACTTATAAGAGCGGTGAGGTACTAGAACAGGTCGTCCAGAGAAACTGTTGGAAGGCCCATCCCTGAAAGTGTTCAAGGCTGGGCTGGATGTGGCTCTGAGCAACCTGGTCCAGTGGAAGGTGTCCCTGCCCATGGCAGGGGCGTTGGAACCAGATGACACTTGAAGTCCCTTCCAACACAAGCTATTTAATGATTTGTTCTACTCTACAGTAGCTACCAAGTGAACACTACTAACATCCCTCCCTTCTCTTTGTGTCTTCCAGCAGCCAACCTCTCCTCAAAACTGCTCATCTTTGTGAGTGTGTGGCTCTGAATTCAGCACTGCAGGACAGCATTCAGGGATGAAAACACCTGCTGAGGGGCTCCTTGCACTTCCTTCCAGTCTGTCTCAGAGTTCCTCTGATTTCCCACCTTGCTATCTCTTCTACCCTTAATTTATCTTTTTGGAGGTTACTTACCTAAGTTGTGATCGAAGTGGTTGAAGATGATGAAAAACTAAAATAAAGCTCAAGCAAGGAACAAATGCAAACTTCGGAGAAAACCATCCCTGACTAGACATGAAAAAAGCTCCAACTTCTGCTTTCAGAAGAGAGGAATATTCTACTATACCTCTTCCACACCAAAAATTTAGTTAGTTTTTCTCTTCTCTTTCTCTTTTCCCTGAGTCAACGAGGGCTCAACTCTGACACAAAAATTGTCTGTGCTGTGCCTTTGGTTCCAATCATATTTGTAACAAGTCTCCAAAGCCTGTTATTTGTAGTCCACTCTGAACATACAGAGATTAAATATAAATCACCCTGAATATTTATATAACTGCTCATTTGTGCCATTCTTAAAGTCTCTCTGAAAACAGGACTCTAAAAATGCAGAAAATGTCACTTTTATCACGACCAGCAGTCACATGCTATTTTCTAAACACCAAACCACAGGTAGGAAAGAAAATCTGTTATGTACCCCATGGTAGCAAAGATTCTTCCATCAAAATGTTGCTTTTTAGTTATTCAGCTGCAGACAAGGAGATAATACATTTACCTGACTGTATAAACAGTAAAAAATTTGTTTCCAGAAAGGGTGCAAAGTATAAAAAGCATTTGCAATCTAAATTTATTTTGAAAAAGGTTTTATAATCCGGTATTATACACTGAAGGCTTTTATAGCCCCTCAAGTTTTTGGTGTGGAAAACACACACTGGGCACCTTTTGAGACAACACAAATAGAAATGCAGCTGCTTACATCATTTCACTGTTCAAAACACTTTTCTACAGTAAACAGTTTTACAATTGCCCTCAATTTAATTAAATTTAATTTAATGGTTAAGCTACTGCCCCCGTTGGAGCAAGTAGACCTTGCCCTGCTACAGTGGTAACTGCTCAGTTAACACTTCCTGTCTGGTTGCCAGGACATCCCTCCACAGCACAAACACAGTAAAAACCAGTTTATTTCTTTTGAATCCTGTAACTATCTAACACTCTCTCTAAAATCAGCCATCATTAGACATTTTAATATTAAATTTGAGATAAGAATGTTACCATTATGTAGAACCACTGTGATGCAGTTGCCATTCAGCACCACCAGGATCTGTTTGTCTCAGCAGCTCAATCACCTTTGAAATTATCATCCTCCTCTCCTCACCTTTATGAAATCTGGCTGGCAGGAGTAGAAGGCTGTAGTCAGGAATGTTACAGGCCAGCTGGACAATAAAATAGCTAAGACATCGAGTGTCTTAAATACCAGGGAGTTTTTCTAAGCATAGAGTAGAATAAAAATGGGTTCTTTATCTTTTCAATTTCAAAACTGAAGGGGAAAGAAAGGAAGAGGAGAAAAAAAAGAATTAACAGGATTTCTCATATACATGACATCTAATGGAAGAGAAGATCTAATTAGCCATAACACATATGGAATTGTCTTAATCATAGAAATGGCACTGGTTATATCTTCAACTAACTAAAAAATAGAGAAATCTTTATTTTTCTCACAAACATACATAGGCTATAACAAATAATTGCAGAATAACTTACTACAAGTTGTGACACTTCTCACTTAACATTAACAGAGTCCTTGAGACTGTTAAGGAGCTTGAATGACCACCTGATAATGCAGAAGGAAAGAAAAATGAAAATAATCATAAACAAGTTAAATATTTACCTTTATCAACATTTAAGAAAAAAATTGCTGCCTTGCATATGTTTCTAAGGACAGACCATAATAAGTAAGTGCAGTTTTCCCAAGTGTAGCATGGCAATACATAGGCTACCACTTAAAAACCTTCTCATGAGGAATTAGCCTGGACCTCCACAATGTCTCCTTCTATCCCAGTTCCCAACTCCAAAAAAATGTCAAGGATGAGTAGTAACTTGTAGATCCAAGCTGAGTCTCATCTATAGTAGGTGTACCTGTGAGGAGTATATTTCTGTATAAACCACATCTATTTACCTTGTGTAGTGACCATTATGAAAAGACCTGTGACTTCAGCTTCCTCAGAGAACATCACCCTTTCCCAAATGCACAGGTATCACAGAGTCCAAGGCTCTAGGAATAGGTTTCCTATGTCTGAGGAAAGTAAAAACCAGAGAAATCAGGTGTCTCAAGGCTTGACGAGAGTGTTAAGTGTAGGCAGTTGCTTGAGGTTTTTGATTCATTTTTGCAAGGATAAAATTTCACAGGGAAATTGTGAGAAAAATAAAAACACAAATGCAGAAGAATAAAAATCTTAAGCCAGAAGAGTTTCTGAGACAGTGACGATTTTGTTCATGGCTGAGAATATACGGGGGCTGTGCAGGATCAGGAAGGTTTTTATAAAGCCTATTTTTTAGTTTGCTTATATTTTTAAAACTCAAGTGATATTGTAGGCAGCAGAACATTTATTTCTGTATAACATTTGTTAGCTGTACTTCTACAGCATTTGTGGGGTTTAGTGTGCATAAAGCACCTGGTAAAATAGGTGCATGAAAACTGGGTCTAACCTCATAAACCACAAGGATTTGGAGATCTGCATGAGAAGAAAAATGTGAAAAATGTAAATCTTTGTTTCCCTTTTAAACAAACACTACAGCACCCACTCCACATGCAACACTAAGTAAAGGTCTGGTGGCTTCCCAAAACATACAAGCTGAAATTAATTGCCTCACTCGCCTTCATACTGAAATCCCTCACTTGTTGTCACACTGATGCTGGAAAATAAAGGAAGAAAATCCAGTATTTGCTCACCTTTTGTCAATGTAAGGAGCAGCACACTGATAAGGTAGGTAGCATATTTATTCTGCTATTCAGCTGAAAATACCTACTAATGTCTTACACCTACATTTAACAGCTTGCTGGTATCACCCAAGGTAAGTGCAGTTATAATGTATCTAAAGTATCTTAAAAATCTCCTACAACTTGCATGCATTATGGCCGCTCAAACTTTTCTAGTTGGATGACTCTGAATACCCAAAATGATTTATAACTGCAGCAAATGGCCACTTAAGACCAAAGTTTCCTTCTCTTTCCACACTTCACACACAACAAATTCCTTCTCCACACCCCAGACCTGCCTCAGTAAAAGATCACCAATATTAGATTAACATTATTAAGGAGGTGCTGGAAATAACTGTAAGAACCTCTAGTGCCATAGACATCCAAACTGCAGAATTAACCTTAAACTGACAAATAAACAGCCTTTACTAGCCTGGAAATAAACTGGTTTGACTCACAAGGAACATTAACTATGTCCATTAGTGTGGGTGAACATTTTGGAGCCATTAGTGTTGAAACAGAGTTGGTGGCTGCTTTGAAAAATGGCTTCTGTTAAAAAAGAATTAAATTTTAAAAAAAATAATCTTTTTCAGACCCAACCAGAAGGAGGTGGCAGACAGTTTGCAAGAAAATGGTTTTACATAAAATCATCTGAGAAAATAATTCTATTAATTAAAACTCTGCAGAAGATGAAAGCTTCACTTACTGAGGTCAATCCAAAGTTATGTCCTTTGTTCCCTGCACAGTTTATAAATATTACTTCAAACATGAGAGATTACAGGATTCTGTCCATCCAGCTAACACTGACACTGTGAGGGGAGAAAATCATTTGACCTGGGGAATCAAATGTTTTGAAAGACATGTGCTTAAATAATTTTTAATCTGTAATCTGAATTCAGTCTCTAGTTTACAGGGTGTGTTCTCAAATTAAGAAAACACAGTATTATTCACAATTAAAAGAGAGGTTGGTCAACCTTAACTTACATGCAAAACTCAATTCATTCCTAATTATGAGAGCATGACCAGTTCTTAAACAGTACATGTTCTCCACCCACAATTCAAGCACACCCCTGCAGCATTGGTTTCTTCTGAGGAATGAATGCAAATTTCTTTCTGGTTGCATTTAACAGCAATTAAAAGGGTGGCTGCACTCAGACACTGCCAGTAATGAGCAGGATTTAAGACACATTTTCTAATAGGAAAAAGATCAATTTCATCACAACTGTCCTGTAGTTAAACCTACAAGAAAGGTCTGTACTTTGGCATAGTAATTAATATCACTTGTGTGGGGGAAGTTAATTCTAATTATTTTTGTATTTTATTCCTGTTTGATATTTAAATTCCTTAGAATGACTATCCTAAATATTTGGTTTGTAATTGTAGGAGTTGCTGGAATGGAAACTGGCCAGCCTTTAGAAAAAAGGCTGTGTGTTCCTCTGGCTCACACTGGCAGTGAGAAGTGATGCAAGGTGCCACCTACATGAACCAAGAGGCCAACCCATCATGCCTGGCCCGAGAGGTTCCAGAGAAACCACTTCAGGGACCATCTGCCCAACTTCATCAGCTTGCTGCAGCCATGGAAAAAGCAGGTTCAAACAGGGAGGGATTATAAAACTTATGCCATTTTTATGAGGATTGATTTACCAGATTAAGACACTTAATCCATTTTCCTTACCACAGCAATTACACTGAGTCTGAAGAGCATCCTCCCTCTGCTTTATTGACATAGTTGTTTAAATTTAAATTATAGTTTTAGAAATTATTCTTGAACAGTAAAATATTCATTTTTCTTCTGTCTTTCATTTTAATGTAATTAAGAGATAATGTCAATGAAACAGAACCTTGCCAGGAGATAATGATCTCATGCTGACAGACAAATAGTAAGGTGAAGAAAGCATTTAGAGAAAGCATTTTTTTTTAATCTAGCGATTTAAATGACTACTATACCAACTGATCAGCATCTAAATACAACAGTCTGACAGACTGGTGAAGTGACAAAGCTGGTACCATAAATTCTCATTGTCTTTGGAGACTGCAGCAGCCAAGAAGAATCCTTTCCTTCACCCTGATGGAATGTTGTTCCTTTGCATGTGCAGGCATCTTTTAGAACATTTCCTTTTGGAAACCTGCCAAATATCAATAAAAGGTCCCCTAGTTCAGTGCTCACCACCATTCCTCTTACAAGGTCACTTCTCATGCAGCATCTGATACACAGTGATGTTTGTTCAGTATCAGTATGATATTTTTCATATCCTGATAGAAGAAAGATTGTAAAACCTACCAATATCATGGTAAACCAGGCCTCTACACTGAATACTCAGCTTCTGGACCTAGCAGGTTAAAGAAAGTGATGATTCATTCCTCTACCTTCAGCTTTTTGTTCATAGCTTGCAATAGCAATACCTGCTCCTCAACTTATCAAACTCATGGGCAAAAGAGTGGTTTGGCAGGTGAATTCTTAGTGGCATTTGATGTGTTTGCGTTTTTTAGACACCATATCCAGGTGTATGTGATAAAACTGTTATTTCTGACAAGTGACATGTATGTGTCACTACACAGTCGCCTCTCAATATCTGTGGACAGAGTGGATCCTACATATTGTCCACACTTAGGCAGGCACAAGGTGGCCTAAAACACTAACGACTAAGGTCAAATAAAAAAAATAAAAAAAAAAAAATTGTATTAAAAGCAAATTGGGGCCATTGAGAAAAAAATGCATAAAGCATGAATTATAGTTACAAACACAGGACTAAACTCTGTGGTGTAAGATATGCACCATGGCAGAAGAAAAGATTTAACATTTGGCAGCAGTAGACAAAATGGGAGCATATAATATTATGTGCAAGGGCACAAGCTGGTATTGGTCTTGGATGAGTTACAGGGAAAGTGAATATTAAGTAGGCATTAATAGCATTGCCCTGCTTAGCGATACACTACAGCTGGCTCAGGTGCTTGGAGTTTAGGAAAAGTGTTTAAAATATTAGAAGAAATACAAAGAGGCAGTAGAGGAATTAGAGGGTAAGATGTGTGAGGAGAGACTTCGGGAGCTAAACTTACATAGTCTCAGAGAGAGAAGACTCAGGGGGCCTCAATCACAGTCTATAAATACCTTCAAGGTAATAATATAAATGAAGGAAGGGAATTCTCTGGTCTCAGAAGATAGCAGGACAAGGAGCAATGGCCTGGAGCTAAGGAAGCAGGAGCGTGGGGTAGGTTCCAGGGAACAGTTCTTCACTCTGGCCTCCGCTGTGCCAGATGAATCCACTGCAGGGAAGAGGAACTGCTCTCCTTCCACTGACTCCAGGGCACATTGCCCACACACATGCACACACAGCACTCGATGCATCCAAGATTTTTCTAATCAGCCAAAGATCCCACTCTCCCCCCCAGATCTGTGCAGACTGAGCTGCACATCAGCATGGACAGAGAGCCACATGAGCTGGGGGCTGTCCCTGTCTGTGTGGACTCGCAGGTCTCCTTGCAAACACGGAGTGATTTCGGAGTGAAGGCATTCATTAACCTGGCACCACTTCAGGTGGCGTTGTGTTTCTCCATGGCTGCACTTCACTACACTGGGATTTTTTCTAGTCATAGAGCACTGTTACAAAGGTTGATTTTGCATATTCTGCAAAGGGTGAATAAAGCTCAAATCACATTTTAGCTGGCAAAGGGAGTGGTTTGACTTCCACTTATCCACTTGGCTCAGTGGAGAACAAAAAGTCACAACACCGTACCAGTTAGACAGGATGAATCCTCATGCTGCTTATCTACTCCTAGGATGCAGACACAGTAAAAAACCATGCCTCCTCCATTTTTTCAGGAAAATCTTTTTTGTCGTGAGAAAAGACTATCCCAACATTTTCATCTTTTGTGGTTTTTCATAACCAAATGCTAGTTTCCGTTTCTCTGGGTATTTTCTTATCCTCCAATCTACCTGGAATTGTGATGGTGGCAATTCACAAGCTCTGACACAAAAAAGATAGAAAACTCTGCAGATGCAGAGAGACACCTGCGTCCATCAGAGGCCAAAGTTCTGAAAATGAGGAAGGACTAGAGTGACTGAGACAATAACTTGAAGTTTCTGCAGAGTCTTGGCTGACTGACTGACATGGCTGGTGGCAGAATAAGAAAGCAACTGAGAAAACACAACAAAAAATAATCATGGCAGCAGTATCAAGTACTGTGCAAAGAGTTCAAACCAGCAGAGTAAATGAAAATGCCTCTTACTACAGTGACCCACAAAGAAGTTGGCCTTTCTTTTAGGATGGCTTCCCCAAAAATCATCTTCTCTCCTCTGGACAGGACGAAATAAACCTTCTCCAATTTCTAGAAAGACCCTTGCAGTTTTACAGGAGTTCTAACATGATACAAACACAGAGCAAAACAGAAGCCCCAACACTGCACTTCTTTTCTATCTAATCTGTTTATGTTGCCCTTGCTCTGATCACAGGGAAGGATTTCAAGCAAAGGGACTTGATGTGTATGCTGTAGGCACTAGCAATATTAATTTTGTTTAACAAGAGTTTCTCTGTTTTGTTCAGAAAACACCATCCCTCCTGCATCAAGCTCCACATCTACCAAGCTAACATATTAGCTCAGTGCCAGAGAGGAAACTGGGGTGCAGGTACCACATCATTGTTTTATACAGAACCAGATCAACCACCCGCAAGCTGGTAAGCTACATTCCTCCTCAAATCAACAGCAGAAAGAGATCAGAAAATGCTCTGGATGGCTTTTTAAGCTTCTCTACATTTTCTAATTTGACATCTCCTGAAATTGTGCTTTATGTTTGCAGCCTTGACGGGAATTCGTATCTTGCCTCAGCCCAGAAGCTGCCACGCCTGTTAGCGAAAATTTACGCTTAAAAACACGGAAGATGTTATCAATATCAGATGACTTAATTATGGTCAGACACTTCACATATGGTGCTCAGCAAGTCTGGAAAAACAGACCTCTCAGTAGGGCACTGACATACGTGTAAAAATTCCACAGGCAGAGCGTCCTGAGATGGTAACCCTGTGAACGACTCACTGCCTTGTTAAACACAATCACCTCCTACTTCAAAAACTGAGTCAGAATAGAACTCTTGTACAGAAATGTACTTTGTGCTACTGTGTCCCCCCTCTTATTATAAAACAAGATTTGAGCTGCTGCAAAGACAGATATATTTGAGGCTTCAAAAAACTGTTTTCTACATTTATAATTGAACATACTTAGCAGTATCAGCTCCAATGAGGGCTTCCCAGCTCGTATTTGCATGCTGCAAGTTACAGTTTAAGTGTAGTAAAGTATATATTTGTGCAAGTTACTATACCACATATTGACTGAAATCCTAGGCAGCTTTGTAAATACACACTGAAAAAATTTTCGGTCTTATTTTTGTGTTGTCAAGAGACTGGAACCACTTCTGGGTACACAAGATACATTTTTAAAATTATCTAATTATGTACAGTATTTAACTTGAAAGACCTGTAGCCATTTTGGCCTCTTAGGAAAAAGTGCATACATGTTTTATAACTCTAAAATAATGATCTCTAATAAAATATTAGAAAGCATCACAGCCTTAAAAAATTACATAGTCCAAATTAGTCTACATCAAGCAAGGCATATGTGGCATCTACAAGAGTTTAGTTGGTAATTTTCACTGTGATTTGCTTCTGTAGTAGCAATTCTTTTCCATTAATTCCTTTTTTTCTTTTAAAGGTAGCAAGTAAATGTAAAAAAACTTTTGCTTTATATATTCAAAAGCAGTGAAAGAAAATCTTCATTTTGGTGTCTATCAGA
This sequence comes from Pseudotriccus pelzelni, assembly GCA_035584735.1. NCBI lineage: Eukaryota > Metazoa > Chordata > Aves > Passeriformes > Tyrannidae > Pseudotriccus > Pseudotriccus pelzelni. The sequence goes on from JAWMRA010000020.1 coordinate 7,864,944, forward strand.
ACACAATATCAGTGACCAGTGTTAACATTTATACTTAGCAAGTCCCAGGGCTTTTCAATACACACAGAATTAACAAAGGCCAATTTTACTTTTTTCACATGCCAGTCACTGAATACTTGCCTGTCCTAAGTAGTTGCTCTGAAAAAAGATAGCAAGAAAACAAGCAAATTTTTAAGGTGAAAAACATTGACCCATTATTGGAGTTCTTTGTTTTATTATTGTGCAATCCTGCTTATTAACAGCAGGGATCCAGAGCCTATCAAGAGATGCAAAGTGATGCAGAACTGTGTCACAGTCCTTTGACATCCAGTACTACCCGTCCTCCTCCTTGAAGTGGTATCCTCTGTGCATCTAGATTGGATTTTTATTTAAGACACATTTTTAAATCGACATATCTAATCAAAGGTTATCAATGTCTACCCTCTACAGTGCATGGCACATTTCTCAAAAGTGGGGGGGGTGGGGAGGAGAATGAAAAAAATGTAGAAAAAGAGAGACACATATAAAAAGAATATGGCCCAGTAAGTACTGAGGGAATCTCAAGCTCTGGAGACATGTGTTCAACTCTCTGCTCTGCCAAATTCCCTGCATAATGCGAGGAAATCAATTAGTACCTTATCTGTGAAATGGGGATACTCAATTACACACAAGGGGATTATGAAACTAAATAAATAGTCACAAATTTCAAGTGATTTAGACAGTATAGAAGTAAAAGACAAACAGCATCGAGAGAGAAGCATATTAAGATTTCTATTCTACACCGTGCACAACAAAATTACTCCAGTGATCTTCTCCCTGCAACGAAAATAACTCCCCTACACCACCAGTTTCAACTAGCACTTCCAGTGGCCCAGAAAGCAGCTCCCACACTGTGTCCCAAAAGACCAGCACCTCCAGGATGGGTAGCAGCATAAACCAGTTTTAACACAGCTAACAGTAGCTTACCCAACCCAGAAGCTACAGCAACATTTCCTTCCTTTCAAAAGTTCCCAGAAACGGGAGAGAAGCTGTCATCTCCTCCGCTCCACAGGCATGAACGAGCTGCATCTCCAACTGACGGAAGCTGGAAGTTCACCTGTGAAAGGACTTGCAGTGAAGACAAATGTAACCTGAAGCACTACTGAGCTGCAGGTTAGACTATTGTTTCTGTAAAAGTAGAAGATCTCAAAGGATTTATAGTGGAAAAAATAGGCATAACAGGCATCATTAACAACTCACCAGCTCCTAACAGTGAGCACACAGTGTCACATGGGTTACTGTATTTAGCTTCTGGAGTTAGGCTGGGAACCAACCTACACAGCACCATGTGCTGCTGCTGGCAAATGATCTTTTAATGGCAACAGCTATATGGGGTTGCTTCCACTCAGCTACTGCATTGCAAAATGATGATAAATGGTAATGGGAAATTATTACAACTATCAGAAGTATCAGTAAATATTCCTACTGCTTGGCATTATAAATCTAGAGAAGTCTTTACGACTGATGTCAAAACATGACGCACACCACACAGTTAATTTTACAGCTGATAATGTGAATTTTGGGAGCAAATTCAGCATTACTGGAGCAGAAATCTATTAATTCTTTAGCATGTCATAACTATATTTAAGTCAGCTATGAAGGAACTTTAAACATACGATGTAGTAGTACTTGACAGTAAAAAACATTTGAGGATTGGTGCAGAGTGTATTAAATTTTCTTTCAAGCAATTAATATCACTCTACCTCCAGTGGCTGAAGCACACCCATGTTTTCAGTAAGAGCTTTTGAAATCTTACAAACATTGAACAGTTTAGGTTAGAATGGATCTCTAAAGAACAGCTAGTGGGAGACGAAATAAGCACATAATCTGCTTTAAAGATTAGACTGAAAACACCAAACCAACAACCTTCTCGACCCTTCCCAGCTCACGAACCTTAGGAAGCCACACTGATGACCTGGCCTAGTCAGCGATGATTCCTGCTGCAGCAGTGCCAAGGAGGGAGAGCTCTGCCTTTGTGTGCTTGCCCAACCTTTGCTTGCACCCTGTGCTCATGGGGCACAGGTGGGATGCAGCGAGAACAGTTTCCAGATGGCTGAAAATTGTTTCCCTTAATAGTGTTGTCACCAGGGCCTGAAATCTAAAGAGCCTCTGTACAGGATTTTTACCTGCCAAGAAAGGTCATTTATTAGAAATAAATAATGGATTTTTTTTTCTTTTTAAGAAGGTGCCAAATACTTTGCTGACAAAATGTTTCACTTTTTGTTTGTGTTTTTTTTTCTTTTATTTTCAGTCATCTAGTAAACCATGCAGACTGTTAGATTTTTTAAAAATAATATAAAAAAATATAATCCAGCGTTTTCAAGCACCAATAATCCAAAGAAGGTGTATTAATGTGTTACCTTTTCCTCCAAATACTGCTGAGAATGCCGCAGGCAGTCATCAACCTGAAATTATTTTTATTAAAGAAGGATGTGTGTGCCCCCAGAACGCAACTCAAGAAACGTCTCTAATGAGGCACTATAAAACCATTTAGTGACAACTACGTTTGAAAAATCAAAGCAAAAATTAAACACTATTTGCAAGACACTTTATTGCATTTTCTTGCATGCAGGTATCTGGACCTACCTCAGAGCAATATTAACACTGCCTGAGCCAACAACAACACTGCTCTCTCCTCAGTGCCTGGTACGACTCTATAGAGCTTAAATTCTCTCAGCTAGCATTTACTGTCATTAAGTCAACTTTCAATTTTCTGAAGTTATGACAACAGCATAATAAATGAGTTCCTTTCTCTTTTGACAAAGCAGCTCATGTTTTGATTGCTCTATTCTTTTAAGAGTGGTCACCTCTCAATCCATTTCTACAGTGCTCTGTAATCATTCCTTTAATAAGGATGAGAAGCTGACAAAATACATATTTGGAAAACGCTATTCTTAAAAATCAAATTTTCAACAGGTTTTCAAACTGTAATCATTATTGAAAAAGGACAATGTTCATTTATGCTGGGATATAACCAGCCAAAATTAGAAACAGTTATTGTAAGGCTGTTTTCCATTTGCCCCATGAATCCAGATTACAGACCAACTGCCTGGTATTAGAGTAACTCATCTGCTTTAATGCTCATTTCTCTCTCTGAACAGATTGGTTAGAGATATGGATGCATCAGCAAAATCAAACCAGAAGAGGGACCTCTAAGGGCAAGTGAGCTAACCCAGTCCCCTGTGCCATAAAATGTCCTGGTTTCACTCTGATTAGCTGATATGCAACACATCCTGGACTGTAAGCTTAGAAATTTGTTCAGAATTAAACAAATTGTTTTATTTTATCGATACTCTATTTTTCTGTTCACCTTTTTCATAAATTCAAGCTGTAAATGCTGTTATGCAAATATCAAACAAGCCACCTGTTTACACCAACACCCAAAGGTTGGTTGGTAGTTCCACATATGCGACTTGCTGAATTTGCTGCTGTTTTATCATTACTGAAACGCAATTTAAAAAATCCTTTTCAGGAAACTACATTCTTATATGTCACAAAATCAATGTTCAAATTAATATTTAGACCTGGAAGCTTCAAAACATGAAGAGCTTTTGGCTCCTCAGAATTCAGCACCTGAAAAACCAGCACCGAGCCCTCCCAACAGTCACACTGAAAGAATTCTTAAATCATCACGAGCTGTGTTCTGTTCTTTCCACCTTCTTCGTGGCACATCCCAACCTTCTGATTGTGACCTGCTCAGGTTCATCCTGGCCATTCAGAGTGGGCAATATTTTCAAAAACATGTAGAAGACCAAAGAGGTCCAGCCGTGCAGACCTAAATGGGTGTTCCCGACAACTGTTAAAGCACGTTAAGAATATGCTTTCAGTTTTAGAAGGAGCAAGATTACTGAGTAAAAGGAATAGCCACAGAGCTGTAATTCTGTTTGGTATTTCACAATATTTGGCAGTGATCTGTTTTTAAGTCTGCTGGTATGCAGGGCAAACAAAATTAAGTAAGTGCTGCAAACTGGCTTTGCTTTTTATGAGCCTTTCAGAAGAGGTAAAATTCCTATTGGTTTATACATATTACAACGTGTTTTGTGGTCTGAATATTGTTGGATATTTACTTCTATTTTATCCTTAGAAGAAGCTTCTAAATGTGCTTCTAATCAGAGTGCTTCTGGTAGGCAATGAGTAGTTTTAAGACTTGATCAAAAAAGAAGAGGCAGATATCCTGTGTACTATGAAGGAATATATATTATGTGCTATAAAGGAATATATATTACTTTATAGTACATATCTAACAATAGCAGTTCTTGAAATTGTAACAAACTTAAAACCAGAAAAAAGGTGTAACTTAGGAAAAAAACCAAAAAGCCTAACCACAATCAAAAATATATGGCTTTGTGGAAACTTTTAACTTTAACAAAACTCACATTTTCCCACATCATACAGTTTTGACTAAAATCTTTTTGCAGGGAACAATTCAGAAAAGCTGTCAGAACAGGAAATAAAGACCTAGGTTAGAAATCAGGTCCACTTCAATCAAGATCTGATCAATAACTTCTCTCCCTAGTGATACACAACATTATGTAAATCAGACAATACAAACTCTTCAGTATACAAATGCCACACAACCAATTTACATTTCTTATTTACATGGACTCAAAGTGTGCTTCATATCAATTAGCATTCAAATCATCTCATAAAACTTTCTTTTTCCCTGGAAAAAAGTTGGATTCACTGTATGTATCCATCCCAAAACAATAAGAAAATACAAAAAACCTAACAAATACAACTTTGAGAATTTCAGCCTCCTAAAAGCAATCCAGATTAGCTATTGTGCTTCATGGTTATGTCTTCCAAGTATCACTGTGTTCCAGATCCTAAGGAGATACACAGCGGCAAATGGTCAGACTCAACCATCCCGCTGTACACAGCACTGCATAAAATGTCAAAGTTTTTATAAACTCATCCTGGTCATACTCAAAATCTTCTGAGGCAAAGACTTACTTCTGTGTGAAGGTGCTTTAGTCAAACTTCAGTGCCCACTGCCAGTCAGCAGTGAGGTTTGTGCTCTGCTAATGCTTCTGTAATATTTTCCATTGTTCTCAAAAAAATCCTAGTCTATCAAAGAATAATTTATCCTCCCTGAAAGATGAAGCAGTTTGGAGTTTTTATAAGATTTCCCAAATCACACCTTCCCTTCCCCTGAGTCTAGTTCTTTTCCTGCTAACATACCATCCATCATTTAGTTAGCTATTGTATCACTCAGACTTGATTGCAGTCATCCTACTACTGCCCATCCACTAAATTGCTGATGCTACTTGAAATACACGGCAGTCGCCACTGAGAAACAACATTAGTTTGATCTGTCCTCTTTCCTCCTCTGCTTTCAAATTCTCTTCTGCACATGAGTTACAAACCCCTGGCATTCACAGCTCTTTGTTGTTACAAAAAAGAGCAGCTCCAATTTCAACAGCCCCCCATATCAATTCAAAGACAAATTAAAACTTAATGCACCACTGATGCATTTACTGAAGTCTAAACCAGAAGTGGTCAACTTTGACACCTAGGAGAGACATTGGTGTTATTTTTAGTTTGGAGGCCTAAAATCTTAATAAAAAGCAGCTTTGACTACACACAGCATAATAGTTGTAGCCATTGCAATTAACAGTTCATAAGTGATTCCATTATATAAACAACACTGAAAAGCTTCCATTTTCATGGCAATTATATTGGGTTTGCACAGCAAGGCTTTGGTAGTGGGGGTCGACAGAGGTGACTTCTGTGAGAAGCTGCCAGAAACTTCCCCGATGTCCAATGCAGCCAATGCCAGGTGGATCCAAGACAGACACACTGCTGGGCAAGGCCAAGCCATCAGCCACAGTGAGAGCACCTCTGAGACAGGAAAATTTAGGAAGGGGGGAAAAAAGATGCACAATGGCAACAGCAGCTGGGAGGGAGAAGTAAGAATATGTGAGAGGAACTCTGCAGATACGGAGGAATGAGGAGGTGTGGGAGGTGCTCCTGGTGTTGGAGCAGAGATTCCCCTGCAGTCCATAGTGCAAACAGGAGTGAGGTAGATGTGTCCCTGCAGCCCATGGAGCTTCTTGGGGGAGTAAAGTTAAGCCTAGGAAGAATGGAAGGGTGAGGGGGAGGTGTTTTAAGACTTAGCTTTATTTCTCATCATTCTACTCAGATTTGATTGGTAATAAATTAAGCTACTTTCCCCAAGTCGAGTCTGTTCTGCCTGTGACAGTAATTGGCAAGAGATCTCTCCCCATTCTTATCTTGACCCATGAGCCTTTCTTTATATATTCTCTACCCTGTCCAGTTGAGGAGGGGAAGTGATAGAGCAGCTTTGGGCACCTGGTATCCAGCCAGGGTCAATCCACAAATTTCAGCTGCCACCACCACAGCAATTCAAGAAGCATACTGTGTAAGGCATCACAGGTGAACCAGAGCAAAAGAGAACAGTAAATACTGACAGGGAAACCAGTCTCCATGAGAAATGCTGAGTACTGCAGTGTGAAATTATTTCGCTCAGCCTAGTCAGAATTGAAATCACAGACTCCCCAGCCCTCCAGCAAAGTGGGAAAAGGGTTAAGTTTACACAATTTGTACAGTGCAGGAAGATAGTGCTGAAGGGAAAAAAAGGATCTCATAAAATCCCCATACACAGAGCTTCATGAAATAGCTTCTCTACAGAGATTCACAGCAAATTCACAGCACCAGATAACATAAAATGGTCTAAATATTAGTTCAAGTGGGGATGCGAAAGCCACGACTCAGCCTTGACTTAGCCATAACTCAATTTTTCAGCCTTCTAAGATGTCTTCAAAGAGAAAACCCTTTCCAAGGGTTTTAGAGGAACATAGCATGTACTGAATAAGGTCCTCAGACTCGTGTTACAACTAACAGGAAAAGCTGAAAGCCATGCTGGCCATTAGCAAAAACTAGAAAAGAAGAATGTGATTTAGCAAGAGCTACCGGAACTGTGATGGAAGATCTGAGAAAAGAGCAGTTGGCACATTACGGATTAATACTATATACTGAGCAAATTTCCCAAACTATTTATACAGAACTCACAAGCATAAAACATCCATTTCCTCTTTGCTACAGGAATTCAGCAACATCTCTTCCCCTGCCATCATTCCTAAGATGTGAAGGGTAAACACAAAAGAAATGAGCAGAACAAAACCTGAAACATTCAAACTCAGAAAAAACGATGCCATGTTGAAACAAGCAAAACCACGAGTGCAACATTAACTAGTACCTGGTGAAAGAGGGAGAACAGACATGTCACAGTCCATTCAGATGGGGTGAGACAGGCAGTCAGGGTCCATGGGGTACACACAGGACACCAACAGCACCTGCCCTTCACCCCCTGTGTGGAACACACCAACACAGTGCAGGTACTCCCTGACTCATGTCACAAACTACCTGCAAATACCTGAGCACTCATAACTCTAATAAACTTAAAAGTTGCATTTATAAAAACACAAAATTTTACATTGGGTAGCACTAAAGCCAGTATGGGTCATACAAAGCTGTATAGGAGGTACAGAGCTATAAATACCTAAACTTGAAGAAGGGTAGAAAAACATGCATATTTTGAGAAATGAATGAGAATTAAACTCCTACCTATGGAATAATAAAGAACTGAAACTTATTATCTTGCATGCTCAATCCCAACCTAGCTTTTCTGCTAGAGAGGCTTCAGGAGAAGCTGGAGCACAGAAACTCCTAAACCTTACACTCCTTGCAGTTTGTTCTTCTCTCCATCCCAAACCTCACTTATCTGCTGCTTTAAGAGAGTAATGAGCCAACCTCGCTGAATTGTCAGGCTGCACTCCAAAAGCTGCCTACAACGAGAGTGTAAGGCAGGCACCAGGGGTGCTGCTTTCAGTCTACAAGCTACAAAATGCCACTGGGACCTAACCCAGACTGGCTGCGGTCACAGTGGCCTCGTGGGGTCACCCCAGCAGTCCCTATCTTTGCCTTTTCTCCAAGCCCACCCCAGCAGTTACTGTGTCAGCTCAGACCATCATCTCCAGCCTGGAGATGGAGCTCCCAGAAACTGCATATCACGTAGCCTTTGCTGTGATGGGGAGTCCATGCAAAGGTGTAAATCAAAATGTTTACCACACTGATGATAAACCTGCCCCTGGAGTCACACCAAAACAGGCACTGGCGTGGCAACCCTTAACTCTGTAATAACCACTCCGAGCCTTGAATGTACCTCAGTGTAGACCAACTCTGGAGCAGAAATACAATGGAGATGCCCAACTTGAATTTGCCCCCATTAGCTGGTGAACTGCCACTGCCTTGAACAACAATACCACAGGAGCTTGTGATAATTAAGTTTTTCCAGGAAATGTTCGGAGTCCACAAACGAAAACCAATTCAACATTGTTTTTCTAAGCTGACGGAACTGTTGATGTTTATTTGACTCAGAAACACAAAAAAGTTAGAACGCCACAAGCAAGCATTTGCATTAAAATTCAGTCCCCACAAAGGACAAATAAAAAAAAATTAACCTGTCTGCAAACCTTCCAAAAATGCTTTTTTCATTCTTTAATAAGATATAGTGATTAGGTTGCACTGTAGAGCTGAGTATTTTAAAGAAGTGTCGTGATTACATTGCACCTACATGCATATATATAATTTATATAGTTAAGTCTTTGATCTTCTGCAAAGAGATTTAGAGTTTTTTGTGAATCTTTTCCCTGCAGTTACAACTTCAGTTGTTTCTTTACATCACCACCAGATGGGGCTCACTTATAGCTGAAATCATTGAACATTACACAATTTTATATTACAGACACAATTTCTATCGTACACTTAAATATTTCTACTGCATGCACATTCATTTTCAGAGTATATTTGCACACTTTTCATTTCATGAAAAAATCCATATTTTTAATTTACTGATACAACTAGTTATGGATTTTTAAAACATTTTTTTAACAACAACATTAGTCTCAGAACTATTATTACGTTGTATGCCCAGTTTAGATCAAGTTGACAGTAGCAAGAGGGGATATATTGCTTGAGAACTACAGTGCCAGCTTTCTAACTAGTCACCAGGTTCATGGGATCTGTGGTAGGAACTACCTCAGTACATGCCTTAGAGGTACAAAATGCTTTAAAGCATGCTACATCCAGTTCCAGTGTAAACAACAGCAGTAAAAATCAAATGTAACGCTCTTGAGCAGTACTTCAATCTATTAAGAAACCTCCAATATTGTTTTGATGTAGCAATATCCTTCCCTCCCCTTTTATTTTTTTTTAAGGTCAAAAAAGGAGGAGTGAAACCTCTTGCTGTACAGCCTGGAAATTCAGTCAGGGAAATGCCCTATTTTTATCACCTACTTTCTCTCTTTCTGAAGGCTTTCCTTGCTACATTATTTTCTCCCCTCTTCCCAGTTATACATGAGCAGTAATTCCCCTAGAAAATAACTGAGCTTCCATTTTAGCTATTCAAATATCTCAGGACAAATTTGTGAGTGCAGACGGGCTTTAGCCCATTCTCTCAGTCCAAGTAAGCAGCCCTAGGAACTCTCTGGTTGATGTCAATCAGAAACGTACTATGCCCAGGTTAAGCAGCAGCAGGGACCCTCAAATGCCTGTTTGATAGGAAGCTGCTATGATGGCAGACAAATAAAGATAAGAATTGCAAAATGGGAGAGAATAACTTCAAGTCCATCAGATGCTCATCCACAGTGGTGAGAATATAAAACTAAAATGAAAACAAATGTAAATTCATTTCATTAGTGATCATTTAGAGCCATTAGACAATAATATAAAAAATTCTGTGACTTCATATTTGAAAACTCCAGGGGGCTTAATCAGACCTGGCTTCTGCACAGGCTAATCCTAATTCTGTATTAAAAACTGTATCTCAAACATAGAGTGCCTCTGACTACATGGTTTGGCAGTACCCACCTGATTTACATGGTGCCTACTACCATAGCACTCCATTGATATTTTTCAACAGACATAATCACAAGAATATCTTTTCAGACAGTGAAATGTCAGACAGCAATTGATTATCCCTCAAAACTCATCAGATTTTAAATAAAACCTGTATGCAGAAAAGAGTCTTCCATACATCACCAATACACAGTGACAAAAGTCAGCCCCGAACAGCAAATGCTGTGATTTCTCTAAACATATAGACTTTTCAGATCATATCACTTGGTAAGGAGATTGATTATTTCAGTCTAATATTTCAAATAATTAGGTACTTAAAAAAAATATTAGCCTGCTTCTGCAATATTTTCTTTTAGTGGATGCTGGATTTACCCCTGGCATTTTAAATTTCACATCACACTAACATACTTCTGAGAACAATCTCTGAAACTGTAAAGTTAGGGAAACAAACACTATGGAAAGCAACTAAACAATTCATGGTGATGCTTCCTCATCTCCGCCTTTCACAAAATATTGTCAGTTGTTACACTTTTAGAAATCTTTATTTCCTCCTTGATGCTGAGGCAGAAGGGAGGTGAAGCAGTTTTCCTGTGCAGGCACAGACCCTCACTGGCCCTGGCCCTGGCTGCAGGCCAGGAGAAGACACAGGGGCAGAGCGGCCCAAAGTCACCAGGGAGAGGAAGCAGACGGCTCAGCAGGCACAGTCTGCCACAAATATCACCCAGTGCCACTCCTGGGCGAGTGCTACAGCTGGGCAAAGAGAGTCAAAAGCAAAAATAAGGAGTAACAAAACAGAAAAGAAGGGAACTATGGTCTGATAATCCAAGATATAAGAGAAGGAGGGGAGAAAAGGAATTGCCTCCTGCTTAGCCAGCTCTCCCAGCAGACGAAAGTAGTGGACAAAGCTACTTCACAGAGCTAAAGAACAAGATAAATGAAGTGCTGGGACTTGCATGAACAAGTAACAGGCATCATCACATAGTGTTGAAAGATGTTCAGAAGCTTCAGGTCATGTGGAATGCACTTGCTTTTTGGAATTTATGTGAACCTTCCAGGTTCTTCCACTACATGACCAAATCTGGTTTTGTAGGGTAATGGTGGTGGTAACACTGACTCACAAATATTCTGTTTCTCCCAAGAAATCCAGGATGAGGAAAAGGATTATTTTAAAAGAGAAACATGATCAAAAGTTCCTGTATAATTCCTTGAGAGGCCAATTTCCATCATATTTCAATAGGCAGGTGGTTAAAGATGCTTAACAGCAACTGTCCCTTTCGCTAGCAACACCATTTTAATTAATACACTGTTATTACAATGGGATTTGGAGGGAAAAAACCCAAGGTTATTCTGCAGCCAGTACGGTAGCAGAGAGAGAAAGCTGAACACAATTGGTATTTGACATTCAAAAGTGAACTAGCAGCAAAAGAGCTGCTATGGGGCAATTTGAGAAGTTGGATGAATTTACTCCACTGAACACCTTCAGTACATAGCCCAGTTTATTTACTTCTGACTTCAACCACTGAATCCAGCAGCAGAAGCCTGTGATTTTCTTTTATGCTGCAGAGTGGCACAAGACAGACCCAGATGTACATCTTTGGAATGTAATCTTTGTTGTGCTACTGGAATATGTCTAAATGGCCATCTGACCCAATTGCTCCCATTTTTTGTAACATATAAACATGTTTTTCAGCTTTCATGCTGATACTGTTGCTGCCTTAACCCCATGAACAAACCCAATCAGAACCGTTGCATCCAATGCAATCTGTCACAAATTTCTGTTTCACGTTTGCATGACCAAGACATTATTTCTGTCTCTAAAGGCTGCAGAGTCCTGGTAGACTAAGGGAGATCCAGACAGCTATTCCTAGCCCCATCTGTGACTTTCAGTGTAAGGCTTGTGACCCAAATGCATCTGAAAAATATGTTGTCTTCTGCTGTAACAGCCCCTTGGTAAGGTGAGCATCAGAAAAAGGTTAGACCACTGCTGCAACAGTTTTACATTGCATTTGTAATTTGGCAATTAAGGCTGGTGGACACAAATTTTTGAATTTCCTCATTCTTCTGGCTCCAAAGTGCAGGAGAAGAGTTTTGGCACATCAAATAAATTTTAGCAGACTGACCTTGAACATTCATTTATTCTTACAGTACACCAGCAGCTGTACAGAAACATATTTAAACATAAAGCCCTTCCCCAAAGAGCTTACATTTGAATGCTTGACAAGACCATGACGAGCAGTAGGAAGGCAGAGGGATGCACACTGAGAAAAGGAAGAGTCACAGTAATAGGATCACAAGACAACTTCACTTAGCAAGGGTACAGTTTGCAAGTCTATGAGCTTTCCAAGAACTAATTACTGCTCTTGTGAGTGAAAAAAATGAAAGTGAACACTTAACAGTTTTAAATGGAGCTGAATAAATGTGGAGGAAGAAATAATGTTTGATGCAAAGTGTGAAAAGGAAAAGGTCTCAAGGCTCATATAATTTACAGAGGAGGCAAACAAGAATTGACAGGTCACAGAGACAGGCCAGGGCAGAACTGTAAACAGTTCTGGAGAAACAAGAACAAGCTTCAGCATTTCTCATGGAGCAGAATCTGATCAGGAAAAAAAAAAAAAGGTAAAAAGTTAATTTCGAGACAACATAATAAAATATTAAAAAGGCAAGTACCGAAATGTGGCATTTGTACTGAACACACTTGATTGTCAACGCAAATGCCATAAAGTTTAACATTTTAGCTTGAACAGATGCTTAATTGTATGCACTTAATGAACCATCATAAACCAGGAAGATTCCTGATATGGTTGTAAGCAACGTATTACACAGCGTAATGGCAGGGACAGATAAAGGAATCTCAGCCTGATTGCTGTGGATGGGGTATGGCAGACACAAATAACCAGAGAGCTGCTAAGGCCCTGTTTTTAAAAAGCCTTTAAAAGTTTAAGAAGGCAAAATCATTTTGTCTGAAAACGACAGAGCAAAGGTCCTCGATTTCAGGAGGCAGCACTGGCCTCCACTGAGACAAGAAGTGGACACTGTGTTACTTCCAATACAGTCCAAGGATAGTTATGGCACAACAGAGTGGTACAGAAAAGCAGTAACCCTAGAAGGAATTCCCGAACCATGAAGAAGCTGTCTTTATTTCTGTCCCCTTCCCAATGTGACTCATATTAAAGTTAAGGCTAATGACACTTTTAAAGAGAATTGTGGAATATTTCCAGAAAAAATACCCCTTATCACAGATTACATCTAGTTCTTTTCATTTACAGAAGAAATTGAAGGCACAAAACCCTTTCATTACTGTAAAGTGTCCTTAGTGTCCTCTGAAAATTTCACATTCAAATGCAATGACAAAAAGTATGCACTTTAGTTTTACCCATTTTACATACTTTCCCCTATTAACTTTTGGAACAATTTGTTAAATTAAGATCATATCTAAAGAAAAATTTTAATGACTCAGAAGCTTAAGTCATTGTGGCCTGCAGCACTAAGAGAAAGCAAGTGTGCTAACAGGCATAGTCCTAATCTACAACTATTCTTTCAATAGGAAGGCTTCCAGAAGCTAAAACAGAGGGAAGGAAGATGTTCTAAATGTGTGGAAGAAAAAAAAAATGGGAAAACCTATAGCTGCTGCAAACAAACAAATAAACAAAAAGAAAAAATAAAATCAGATGCTATCAGAGTATGAATAAAATGGGCACTTGAATGTCTCCTGGGACTTGAGCCACCGTGCATCCCAATACTGCTAATCTTTGCAAACCAGTTGTTAATAATGTCTCAAGGGCAAAAGATGAGTGGGCATTCGAGGGCACTGGCTCTTCTTTTTACAAAGTTGTTTGCATCTGTGAAGTCAAAACCTGTTCTGGCAGTTTCTGCCATGGCACAGACAGAAAGGCACACCTGCCTCCTCTGCACCTCCCTCACAGTCCATCCATCCCAGCACAGCTTGTTCTCTCCACCCTCCTGCACAGCCACAAGCCTACACGTACAACTCTGCTCAGGTACTTTGCCAGGGAGACGTCTCAGCCGCCACTCAGGAGAAGAAAGAGTGCAGAAAAGCGGGACACCAAACTGCACTCCCAAAAGCTCCACTGGCCTCAAAAGGTGCAGGGAGCAGGTGGGCTCTGCTCAGCACTCCTTTTCCTTCCTCTGCTAAAGGACAGGTCATGCCAGTACTCCTCTTCCAGTTCTGAGGAAGGGGGATGCACTAGGAGTTGGGCCGAGGTATTACAGAGTAAGGTGTAATACCAAGAGATTCAGTTCACTATGGGTTTCCAGGACCAACAGCTATTACTTTTGGTATCACCAAGATGCTGTTGTGATTTCAATATATTGCATATTGCTGCATGAGGACATTACGCAGCACCTCTGGGCTCGATCAGCAAGACCTTGATTTTTGCAGCCACTGTTACAGAAAGTATTAGATTTGTATCATGAACACAAGCACCTTATGAATAACTACATTAATTATCTGAAGAGAAGTTAATCGAAAGGTTGCACACTACGCTCTCACTGACATTGTTTAATCTTTATGTGCATTATGCATACTGAACAAATCCACAGCTTCTGCACCAAACAGCCAGAATTCCAGGACTCTAAAGACAAGACTGCTGAAGTAGGATAATTTCTCATACTTGAGGTTCAGCATCTGGCATTTTCTGAAATCTTCTATTCTTTTTGGTTTTTTTTAAAGGATCCAGCTATGGAAACACACTTTGTCAAAGGGCTATTGATCTGTGTGTACGCCCCTCCTCCCACTTCAATGAGTGCTAGGGGGAACTAGGGTGCCTGTTAAACCAAAACCACTTAAATGCATTTAAAGGTACCTTGTGACACGCACTTTAAGGAAGGGCTGCTCTGCATGTTTCCCGGCTCGCGGCTCCTTGATGCTCACTGCCATGCTGCAGGAGGCATCCAATCAGAGCGGCTGCCACTGAGGGCCAGGGAGGCGGCCGGCGAGTTTGATTTTCTATTCCAGCGACAGTGCAGGGGATGTGAGGCACTGAGTGTGTATGGCACGAATAATGAGTTGTACTAATTCACAGAAACTCACTTTTTTTTTTTCCATCGCACACTGCTCCTTTTTTCTATAGACCAAGACTTTGAAAGTTCATTTTTATGTGTCATTTACTTCCCCAGGGTGTAGAGCCTGCTAAAAATTCCACCATTTCTTGTCCTCTGATAACAGATTATTTATGCAAAGGCAGAATAATTATTCTTGACATACTGGAAGGCTCCCCCCTCCCCGCCCCCTCCTGCCCCCAACTAAGGTAGCTTCATAAAAAGCAGAGAAGGTCAATATTGTCAGCTAAAGCTCAACATTGAACATGAGTCTTTCGAACTCAGGATGCCGGAAGGCTCGTTAAAGGAAGGAAATTATTTTGCAGTTGTACAGGGCATTTGATTTGAAAGCATGAAGGGAACGCAACTGGGACAATGAGGTTTCTGTAACCAGTTACCCCATTCAACCCTGAAGAAAATGAAGACAGATTTGTATGGTGTAGAAATATAGTAGCAATTAAAATAGGCAGAAATATATGTAGGGGAAATCCTGACAACTGGCATCAAGAGGTTAACTCTTCTTTTCTTTTTAATCAGTAACTAGTTCTGTCATCTTTTGGTTCAGTGCAAAATCTCCCCAGAGAAGTGCCTCTATTCTTTGAATGTCCATAAGGCAATTAGGTTTTACATTTTTAAAACTGAAGGGTTTTACAGGATGAACCAATTTATATGTTTCCATAATAAGAAAAGACTCAGGGCTACTGAAGTATCTATTTCAAAATGGCTTAGGTGGTGCATTATTGAATCCTACAAAGCCAAGGGGCTTCCAGGTCCCAGAGTCTTTAACAGTCATTTTGAGGGAACTACCTGGGCAGAATACAGAGCAGCTTCATTTTTGGAAACCTGTAAAGCAGCCATTTGCTGTTTGGAGTTCCTCTGACACAGGCAGTACGTAAAGAGCACCGTAAAGAGAGGTCCTGGCTTGAACACAGGCACCTACAGGTAGATGGGTGCTTCCACAGCACAGAGTGGTCACGTTTCTTTGCTCCCGAGCCTTTTTATTGTCTTAATAAATGCTGGTCAAGTCCCAGTCATAAAAAACAATTGGGTGGATATAGCTGTGAGCAAAAATGGGTGATAGCTTTCAAACTGGAATAGTGTAACAGCTCTATCTACCAATTAAAGCCATTCAGTGAACAAATCTGATGATTAACTGGATATGTAATTAAGCCTTTATTATTAGTCTAATTGGATGGTTAGGGGAATTATTAAAGCTGTTAAGATTCTGTGTAGCAAGCTGACTGTGCAGTAAAGGCAATATGAAATTCAGCTCATTACAAGCAAGGCCAAATGAACATATTTTAGTGGAAATTTGAGACAGCTGCATCCAAGTCTTTCAAAACAAACCCAAACAAACCTTAAAGTCATGAGTTCAGCTCAGCAGAGAGAGCTATAATGCCCCACTTGAACATGCATGGCAACAAGCCAAGCACAGACCCATTTCCAGGAGGCTGAGGAGAGAGGAGAGCTTTTTCTGTGATGCTGGCTAAAACGTCCACCCTTCCCCCCCGGCCGCACCCCCAGTATTTCTGACACCAGGTTAAGGAAGAATTTTTTTCAACAGAGGCATCTGACCAGCTGGGCACTGAAATACAGCTCCTGAAGTGTTATGAAGAACAGAAGACTGGTTGATTCCTGAAAGAACTTGATGTTCCAAAATCTGGTCTTGGGAACTTAAAAGAATAGGAGGGAAGGTATGTGCAGACCACTGTGTAGGCCTAGCAAAACTCTGAGCTGTCTGTGACCATTTAGCCCCTATTCTACCTGTCCCAGGTCAAAGTCTGGACTCAGCAATAGTAACATGCTGAGCTGAGAGCCAAGCCTCTCATGTCTCTTACTAAAAGCAAAAGTCCCTCATACTCACCTTTCCTTACCAAAAATTAATAATAAAGAAACAAATAAGGACATTCCCAGGCTTACCTGGTGACTGAGAATGTAAGTAATGTAAATGGCCAGTCTTCGCAAACGAAGAACCGGGGAAGGTCTTTACACCTTCCAGCCTGCGCATTGGATTTTTTAGGTGA